>JAUEJL010143027.1:0-10698 GCA_032274825.1 Drosophyllum lusitanicum | reverse complement strand
AGTAAACAAGAGTTTAGGATCAACAGCCACAAACATAAAGTGACAATAGTTACAGTCAACCTAATTATAGATTTCTTGAATTCAGTTGATCATAAAAAGCAGAGATAGGGTTCCTTCTAATCAAGAAATCAGTAACCTAACTCCCAGAAAACTGTATCTTAGGTTGGGGAATGGGGTTGTAATTCTAGCAGAAAAAGATTCAAACTTAAAACTTTTACTATATGTATTCTATATCAATTCAAGATCCAGATTACAGAAATATAATAACGTATTACTAAAAATCTACAAAAATAAAATAAAAATAAAAAAGTTCAAGAAGGTGGCGTTAGAATACCTAAAACCTCAAGAAATAGAACTTCGGAGCCGTGAGGCGAGCGTGAGCGTGACGAGTAGACAGTGTTTTAGAATTCGTAAACGGTTCTTGTTCGCTGAATCGCTGTTTGAGTTTCAAGAATCAGAGACTTAATTTGACGGGAGTAATGGGCTTAAGCGAGTTTGTGGGCTCAGCATTCGTGATGGTTGGGGCCTAAGGGGAATGAGGTATAATTCTAGCCGAATAAATTCAAAGAAAATTATATTTACTTCTGTGATTTGTATTTAATAAAGTTTATATTAAAAACATAGTTTTAAAATTTAAATATTTAATCACAGGTGATTCAGTATACAATCAAATGTGATTTATAAAAGTATCACATGTGAATTATAAAAATATCGTTCAGCCCAAATTTTAAAATGCAATCTAGACCATAGATGCAATTGATCCAAAGGTTAAAATTAGTCTCTTAGGACTATAAATTAAGTATGGACTATATTAAACATTTTTATTACTTCTGTATCATCTTTCTACCCACTAGATTACGATACATAACATATACTAACTAAATCTTCTTCTTATTTTTTCTTTTGATTTTAACATGTGTATCAATACCATAAGTAGAATAATTGATAGAAACATTTAGTAGGAGAATATTTCAAACTCCAACTTTTTTTCATATTGTATTCTATGCTGATATCAAATCCTGATTACAAAAAAGTAATAATATATTTATGTTAAACTCTACTACAAATTTCATATGAAATACGAGTACAATGACAACAGATGGTTGTGTTTGGGGTCCATTCCATGAAGAAGGCTCTGTTGTGCAAGCAAGCCAATGTCGGGAAGCTGAATACTTGTGAAATGAATGAAATTTTATTTAATGGTAAATAATGCCACAGTTCATCTTCAGTTTTTTGGTGATTGATGGGTTTTAATCAAGGTTCTAAAAAGCTCGTCATGGTCTCGTCAATGTTTGAGGCTTGATTATGCCGCCTATGAAATGATCAAAAAGCTTGGGTGTAAGGCTTGACGTACACTAAGCCTTTACCTATTATAAGCCGCATTTTTTAGGCGCGTTAAGGGTATCGGGCTATACTAGGCTGGATATATAGTTATTTAGTTATAACAGATAGTTGGATATACGGAAAACAAAGATGAATACAGATGAATTATGATATAAGTCTATAATTATGCGTTTTTATTTTTGTGTGTATAATTGTATGTGTATATTTGGAATCTATATACAAAATTCTAGTAACACCTTATAAAACGCGATTGTCTCGCCATAGCTTTTAAGGCATGGGGCTTGATCATGCCATCACACCACGTCTCACGTTATTTAGAGCCTTGATTTTAACTAAGCATCCGTCTCAGTAAAGTAAGTGGAATTGCTATAACATAAGTACAACGTTACGGTTTGACGTATGAAGGAGGGTGATACAATACTTGAGAACTGTGGCATGCGCAAAGTCTCAAAATAGTTCAAGGTGGTAAGAGTGGAGGTGGAGAAAGAGTGTCAGTTAGAGTGACGATCATGGCGATGCGAGCAATAGCAACTTCTATAACATGGAAGAAGAATGATCAAAAGTTTGTGCTTCACTCTCATACCGAACTTAAGATTCTTCTCTTAAGTTGTGAGCCAGAGTTTTATTAAAGAAAGAGAAAAAGGAGGGATGTGTACAATCTCAATTGACAAAATTACCCTTTAAAATTTAGATTAATATTAGTACACCAAATCAGAAGAACACAAAATCAAATTAAATAAAAAGAAAAAAGAAATCCCAGATTAACATCAACAAACTCTAATAAGATGAACACAACAAATCAACAAAACCTTAATTAGTTGAAACAAAATTTGAATATAGACCTAATATATGGTGTAACCATTGAACCATAATGTAACTCAATTAAAACTCATGCTCTAACCATTAAACCATTGTAAAAAACAAGAAACAGAAACACTAATATTAACAGTATTTGGTTCGAAGATTACTAAACCAAAACAAGAAACAAGAACCAGTGAAATCGATTGCATAAACAAAAAACAAAAAGACAACAATAAGATGAATTGTCTTAATCGTTAGACGAAGGTGCAGACGTCGATTTTGTAGTTAGAGGTTCGTCGATGGTTGAATGGAGGTTCGTTGATGATTGCAGATGTCGATATATGGAGGTTCAAAGATGAAGGTACAGTTGTTGATGATTGTAGATGTCGATAAATGGAATGCATTCGTTGATGACTACAAAATGTTGAATATGGAAGTTAGCATATAATGGAGCAGACATAGATGATTGAAAATGTCGATAATTAAGGTTTGTTGGTGGTTAAACCGAGGTTTGTTGCAGATAAAGGTTCGCATATAAAGGTTTAAACAAAGTTTGATGGAGAAGTCGAGGCTTATTGGTAATCTTGAAATAATTCTCATGGAACTGTATGAGAACCGAGCCTGACATGAAAGGAATTTTCAATTCCAATCCAACCAATTCCATCCAATTCTAGCATACCAAGCTAGGCCTTATATTATAAAACCATATTTTGTGTGCATTAAAACCTCATTTTCTATGAACTAAAATGACCTTCGCTCGGGTTATGAGTTTCTGATGATGCCTCTCGATTTGACAAATTCACGAATAGTGTTCATGGATCTTATGAATCGAGTGTCATCCAATCTTGTATAATGAGTTGTTTTCATCATCGATATTATAGTATTTGAAGACTAAAATTGATCACAAAGTTTATATTCGTGAAGTTTTAAGGCGGGAAGGACTTTTTACAAAGTTCTCTAAATGTAAGTTTTGGCTATGCATGGTTCATTTTTGCCGGCATGATGTTTGTGGATAAGGTATTAAAGTTGATCTCTAAGATTGAATTGGCATTGAAATGAGAGTCTCCAAACTCTTCTTCTGAAAACAAAATTTGTCACTTTCATTCACTTTTTCTAAGGAGATACGATGTTTGTATAAAAATTTGATATAACAGAGGTTTTCATATAAAGATAAAGATGATGATGAAGAAGTTCAAGTTGAAGATGATAAGGATAAAGATGATGACATTTTGAAATCATGAAAGTTTAATAACGTAAGAGGTGAATAAATTGTAAAACATGAGAGTTGATGGAGTATAAGAAGAAAAATATATGAGATAAATGGATAATGTGAAAAAATGAAGGAGAAAGATTTTTAGTTACGGTGGAAAAAATGTTTTTTATATTATTAACGGTTAAAGGGGGACTGGAAGAAGGGGGTGAACGGACTGGAAAGGAAAACCGCAACAAGGTGAAAATTGGAGGATAATGTTCATTGCAGCTTCGTCTAGACAGGGCTATAAGACCAAGCATATGGTATTGCCCATTTGGGTTACCCCATTCGGGTACACCTTTGGGTTGCCCAAACATATGTTATCCCCACCCCCATCTCACATTCTCTCTCTCTCTCTCCTCTCTTTTCTGTCTTGTTGAGGTTAAAAAGGTGTGTTGAAAATTAATACTGGTGAATAAAGTTTAATACTGTTTGTTTGTAGTTAGAACTGGTGATGAAAATTAATACTAGTAGTATTCAAAATTACTACTGCTAGTACAAAGTTAATGCTGTTACAACAATGTTACCACTGTTTGAAGAAATTAATACTGGTAGTGAAGAATCAAGGTTAAAGCTGCTGAACGTGATAAGGATTAACTCCTTTATTTTAGGATGATAATTATGGGTAAGATATATGGTTATCTATCCGTAATTAAATGATACTGTTAGCGTAATTAGTTGATTCTGTTTGTATCCATTTCATTTATAAATACTCGTATGTACGTAGATAGAATATATAAGTTTTCTAGAGTTATTAGAATTCAGCCTCAAGATTAATTCTTGATCCTTACGATAAAGAAGTATCGTACGTCTGTTAAATCGTTACTAATCAACAGATTGGGGCTTTTGATTGTTATTCTATGTAAGTCATTGAATCAAGCTATCAATAAAATATTCATTGTTATTCAAAGTGTTATTTCACAAACTTTTTTGTTTATTCTCGGATTGTTAGTATGTTTAAATAGTTGATTAATTCGATCATGACACGTCTTCTCTCTTACTCTCTCTCTTTATATATATATATATATATATATATATATATATATTATAAAATAATATAAAATATGGTATAAGATTGAGTTTTGTTATACTAATTTTTTAGTTGAGAAAAAAAGATGATATGACCCGATGGTACAGAAATTATATCAATTATAATATTATACTTGTATATATTCATCTTATAGGAATGCGTATACCAATAAGTGTACCAAATTTGAGAGCGTTTCGTACGGATCATAAAACAATTGTTAGTTACTTAGTTGAGCACCTATCTAACCTTTGCTTCACAAAACAACTTTCTATACTGAGCTTATCTTTATCAATATCTTGAGTTTTGTTATTACTAGTTTTTTTTACATAAGTAACAAAGTATGATGGTTAAAAATATACTTTTTTGAAATATAATTTGATCTAAAATGTCTTTATAATTTGATATTTTTAATAGTTAATGCTATAGTTAGTGCACGACTGTGGATGGGCCTCAGTATCGGCAGAGTACACCACTCCGGTACACTCTATGCTATAATGCCGGTGGTACAAGGGTCCGATGGGATGTGCATGCCGTTGAGATGGTCTCATGGCCCGTGTCACATAATATTTTTTGTTTTATAAAAAAGGGATAATAGGATAGTGTGATAGAAAGATGACTATTACAAGATTTTTATTATAATAGAAACTTAGAAAGATAGAAGGGTAAACTTGACAAGTGATATGATGAATGGTAGGGTAACCATACTTTTCATCCTAACTTTAACTTAAATTATAATTCGTTTTGTAATACACAAATAAAATCATTTCACACATTTTACAAGTTAATTACAAATCAAATCTTTTGTAGGTTCTTCGTATACGCAAACATGTTGGAAACTAATGTTTTACACGCAAAGCAACAATAAATCATTTATAACGTGAAATCGGAATAAAAACTTTTATACGAATCATATAAATCAAAATAATCATATATCTTTGGTGTTTGATGGAATTTCAAGACATTGTCTAGTCATACGACCGAACACCCAATCATGTTTCGGTTTTTTTCTTGTTTTTATCTGATTTTTAAATTTACAATTTTGGTATCCGGCTAGTAGGAGTTCATTGGTGATATTACAAGTGAACTAGCATGTAAATATTAGAGAATATAGATTAAGGTTTAGTATAGGATAGCCCAGTCCTATTGTATAGATAGGCTAGGGCTCATTAGGGTTTCTATTGTACCCTTTGTACTCTATAAATAGTTATCAATATAATACAAAATACCTACGGGGTTTTCATTGTTCTACATGGTATCAGAGCCTTAGGGTTCCGGTCATATCTTCTCTTCCTCTCTCTGCCGCCGCTACCACCGAATTACGGTTGGCCGCCGCAGCCCTTCTTCTCCTCGTCGTCCCCCTTGAGTGACGACTTTCTTTCTTTTCTTTACCCTCTCCATGGCACTGCAAATAAAGGTTTATTAAATAAAGGTTTATTAGTTTTTTCTCCCTTGCCGCCACTACGCTTCTTGCCTCCAGCGTAGTTGTCGCTCCTGCCTTTGCAGTCGTAACTCCTACGGTGGCCGCTACGCCTCTTGCCACTGCCGCCATAGTTGTAGCTCCTGCCGCTACATTCGTAGCTCCTACCGCCCCTGCCTCTCTTCTTGCCGCCCTCTTTGGCCGCTAACCCATCGCCGCCTTGCTGCCACGTAGTGTTCTTTTCTATATATCTCTTTTGTCTTATGTATTTAATCTCTTTCATTGTATTTTTCCTCTCCGTTGAGAGCGTCCGATCTTCTACCGTTCTCACTGCGGGGGAGTATTAGAGAATATAGATTAGGGTTTAGTATAAGATGACCCAACCTATTGTATAGATAGGCTAGGGCCCATTAGGGTTTCAATTGTACCCTTTGTACTCTATAAATAGTTATCAATTTAATACAAAATACCTATGGTGTTTTCATTACTCTACAACTACCAGGTCGAGGTGAGTATCCATAACTTCCATTGTCTCCTCTCGTCTTTTCCTTAAGTCCTATCAGACTTAAGTAAAGAAAGTATAACCGTCATACATCTTGTATAAGACATAAAACCAAACTTATACTCTTATAGAGGCCTACATGGCCTCTAACATGGCATGTGTTAACCTACACGGCCTGTGTCAACCTACATGGGTTGTGTTGGACCTACACAACCTCTCTCAACCTACACGGCCCGTGTTCAGACCTACACGGCCTGTGTTCAGCCTACACGACATACCCTCTTCTACACGGTCCGTGTTTTGCAATTTTTCAACAACAACTCATCCATATGATACCCGAAAATCTCAACGGGGATATATTTGGAATCATCAATTCAAACCATTCAATAATTTTAACTTCTACTCATTTTCCTCCTCTTTTATTTCACAACTTATTTTAATAATGTTTTATAAAAATTGGGGTGTTACAACTCTCCCCCACTTGTACCGATTTCGTCCCCGAAATCGCTCTACCGCTAGACTGTCTTAAAACATCGATAAATCAGGACTAGAAATTCTCATACCCTCATGTTATTTTATATTCCTCTTTTAAGTTCACTACTAGATGCTACAACTACATCTCTTATAATTAAACTCTGGCGTCAAAACATACGTTTATAATCTCAAATAAATATACAATCTCTATTAATTCTCTTAAAGAAATCAACTTTTAGGTTATTTTCACACTTATGTAGAGCAAAACACTCATCTATGTACTATCAACGGTTACAAACACTATTCATACCCAACTATTTGTTGGATTAATCACCTAGCCTTATTACTAACATCTTTAATCACCTCATGCAGGGTCACGGTTTTAAAACTTAAAACCAACTTCATTACGTCTCTCGGTATTATTATTACATCATATTATGATTCTCAATAATTATATGGCTTTCAGTCGAGCATTAACTCAGTTCTCATAGCTAATTTAGACCTATAAGTCTATTAGGTCGACATCCTACACTTCAACAACACTCGGTTTATTAATCACTCAAATTTTCTTTGTAATTTTATAATTAAGACAACATTTTTCTCTATAATTTTCATCCTAACTCTAGTTTATGCAATTCACTCATTTAATAATCAAACTCTTATAATTATTTATTAATACCACTATCATGATGGTTCATATCAATTGTCTCAATACTTTTAATCATTTCAAATCTTTACACAGTACTCCCCTAATAGGGGTTAACTTAGGGTACAAATAAAATGTACTAGTCATGAATAGTTCAAGTTCTCTTTTATCTCAGCTCACAACAGGATGTGCAATACATACAGGAAAGGTAAGCACTCATATTGGTATTTCATAGGTGATATAGCACTAAACTAAACGCCTTTCTAATCAATTGGAACACTCAGAAGATTCATGCCCACACGGGCACAATCATAACAAAATTTTTCTCAAAGATATAACGATCCTTGTAATTGCCCTAGGGCTTCACACGTATAACCACTCTTGGTTCTATACTTATAATGTCATGTAAGGTTTCGTCACAGGTTTCACATCCTATCTTTCATCGCGATATTTCAACTTCAATTTTCTACTTTCTCATTTTCATCTCATTTATTAAATCATCTTTTTGTATATGAAATTCTTCTAACCACACTTCTCATTCTAGTTATAAAATCTGCCACCACAGGTGGCATAAATGGCCTAAAGGGTCTGCCAAACTCATGTGATTCAGCCAAACTCATGTGATTCAACACTCCTAAGGTGTCTCGTAGGTATTGCCCTACGTCTTTCCCCACAAAGGAATCTTATCATCTATCCCTCATACATTGACTACCTTAGGATTCTCTTTTACTTCATCATCATTTGCATCTTTTAACTCAGTATCATATTCTTTATTACACATTTATTTCAATTTTCTGTGTATTGAAATAGTATCATTTATTCTCATGTACACACGTCATTGCTTGTAATTTGCCAATCAATATCAGGCTTGTAAATAGTATTATATATACTAACACTCTCATGTCTTTAATTTTTTCCCAATTTTATTGTCTCATCCTCATTATATATATATATATATATATATATATATATATATATATAATACTCTTAATATTGCATTTATCATCTTGTAATTCGTCTCGTATTTATGTAATACTTTTTAGTACCACATTTATCATTTATCTCATACTTCATTTATTTATTAATAAACTTCAACATCAACTCTTATTCACATAAGTCTCTAACATCACACTATCACCCATTACTTGATTCACAAGGCACTAGCATGACAATCTCGATCTCATTTGCATACCATATGTTCATTGTACACACCGGCCAGGTGTTGTAATTGACACACTATATACAGATGTTCTTGGTGTCATCATGAAATACCTCAATTCACAAGCTTAGGTCCGTATATCACAAAACCAAATTTTCAATTATACACATTATACAATTTATCAACACCGCATAGCGTATATATATAACACCCATATTTCTTATATATATTCCAATTATTTATAACTATAAATAATTATTAATAATATACAACATGGTATTTTGAGTATAAAAAATTAAAAATGTACAACATGCATACTATATTTTTTAAAATCTAACTACAATATAGTAAATTTAACATAAAATATAGAATACTAGTAATAAAATTTTCGAATACTAGTAAATTTCAAAGTAGCATAACCGGTAATACTATTTGATTAAAAAATTGATATAATATAATACAAGTGAAAGTTGCACATCAATAGCTATATATATGTGTATCTAGTCTAAATGTAGCCATACTACTTGCTTTAATTTGAAGAACCCACGTTTCCAACATAAGATATTTGTCAATACTACTCTATACTAGAGTAATGACTAACAAATTATAATATACACTATAAAAGGAGCACTAGGAATGTAGTAAATCATCGGTTTATATATATATATATATATATATATATATATATATAAAGAAAAAATAAAGAGGGTGAGAAAGTTTAAGTAATACTAGGCAACGTTGAAAGGATATATACCCATTAGAGAAAAACATAGATTTCGGGCATTAAAATAAAGGCACCAGATGACACTTGGAGATATTGTTTTAAGTTATTAATAAAGTTCTTAGTTGGAATTGTTGCCTTTTATTTTATTTTTAGCTTTGTCTGTAACCGAAAACTCTATTGTATATAAATAAAACTTGATGAGTTATTTAAATAAAGTATCGGGTGTCATAGTTGGTATCGGAGCTTGATGGTTTAAGTTAAATTAGGTTAGAACTTAGCTAATCTTAAACTAGTTTGACCCTAACCAATAAGTCATGATACTCAGCTTTGTCACCCATAGACACATTAATTAAAGTCTTTTTTTGGATATAGGAAACATGCCTATCGAGTTCATAGATCTTACTACTAATGAGTCGAAGCCTTTTGTTCAAATGAACTACGTTTGACCTTAGATTACGAAAACTTAGACTTCAAGTTGAAGTAAAGGTATATTATGCATTAAATAACTAACATAAACTTAAAATTCTATAAGAGTTTCTCACCATTATAGATGTCTACAAGAAATAGAGGAGATAAGTTTGGATACTGAAATAGATGGCTACTCGAATCACCATATAAAGATCCTTATTTCATCCTAAATCTCCTGAACCAAATACCCGAAGAAATTATTGCAACCCTCAACCATGAACCCAAACAAGTAGAACCTGATTACAATCCGATAGAGCTGCAGACTGATTTTAACTTGGCTATAAATATGCTCAACTCTGGAGCCTCTTATGCGAACAATAACTTTATACTTTCATACCCGTGGGAGAAAGAAGATATCACACTTCTACCTCACTGAGCGCATCCTACTCAAGATCCTATGCATGAAGTAGTAGGGGATAATTTTCTAGATCCTACTAGATTTACCCATACAGATCAACGAGTGCAACCATCAATGTGCAATGGCGCTAGAGGAAACACATAAGGTTAAATTATACACTATAGGTGTGGAGGATGAGCTAAGAAACTCAAGAGAAGAAATGGAAAGAGCCCTTTAACTCCTAAATCAAACACAGGCTCAAGTTCTCCCGTTACAAGAAGAATTAACTTATGCCAATTACGTAATTAGGAACTCTTTTACTAGGGATTATAGCTTCCCTATCCAAAGGAGAAATAGAAGGGATTAAAAAAATAGAATTTATTAAGATATGAAAGTAGCTAAAAATAGTATTGATAAATAAGGGTATGAAAAGGAAGAATTTTCATTTCTTACTTCCTTTAATTTTGTAAAACATCATCCCAATAATATATATATATATATATATATATATATATAGATATATATATATATATATATATATGAC
>JAUEJL010143016.1:0-10698 GCA_032274825.1 Drosophyllum lusitanicum | reverse complement strand
CACACACACACTGAAAAGATCATTTGAAAACAGTTCTTATTGTGAGTACCGCAAGTAACATTTGTAACCACCATTAATGTTCATTAATAGGGCCGGCTAATTTGGTCTTTCTGTATTTTTTTCTTACCGTGAATTGCGTCTGGTTGAGCCGTCATTTAATAGCGAAACTTGATTTTTCTAATAAATATCATTAATGCATCAGTAATGAGCCATTAATGCGTCATTAATGAGCAATTAATGACTTATTAATGAGCCGTCATTTTTATTGGCCATAGATTTAAATTAATTAAGGACCAAGATTGGTGTTCGCAGTACTCGTAATAAGAATGATTCTCAAATAAACACCGCCCTATATAGTGTCTTACACATGTCAAACATTGAGTAGGTAATAGGATGAAGTAGAAACAAAAAGTAGGATAATATATCATTTCTATTTAAATATAAACATTAATGATTAAACAATAGAACTCATAGCCAGAATAATTTGGAAATTGCACTCATATTTGCGATTTCTGATTCAGATTCAATGTTCAAATTAACCTTTAATTCTGAAGATGAAGAACAATAGAACACAAAGTCATGATTCTTGTTGTGACTTCTGCGTTTTTCTGTTTTATATAATCAATAAACCATGAATAAACAGGAAGAAATAACCGATCAGTGATCCTTTAGGCTTTTATTTCTCGACGAGATTTCTGGTAGAGAAAGAAAGAACTGTTCGAGTGTTGAGTGTTTGACGATTCAACGAGGGTTTAGGTTGCTTTGGAATCAGTGAAACTTTTTTCTTTTTTTATTTACTTCGGACGTCTCAATTGAATTCCATGCCAAAAAGAAGCATGCATTAGAAGCCATATTCGGGACCACTGCTTCATTTTATTGGGCTTATTTTATGTTTTTAAGTGAGCTAAACCTATTAATTAATAAACGGATGACATTTGGGCCTCTAGATTTTTTGGACCCTGGGGGCTGTTGTATATGCCCAGAGCCGGCCTTGTAGTTGGGATGCTTGGTTTCAAGCACTTGATCTATGCTTTCGTTCAACTATGACTATTATAAGCACGTTATAGAAAATCTAAAGGGTTTAGGTCACAGAATAACATCTTATTTTTTCAAAAATGTCAATATATATAACTTACTTTTTTATTATCCAAATTGGTAACCTACTTTGTGGTAAATTGTTAAAGTAAGTAATGATTTGAATTTTTCGATTACGGTTTTGGCTCTAACCAGAGTTTGCACCGTTAGATCACCACCAAACTTTATGACATGACTGAAATTCCTTCCTAGAGGTTATGATAAAGTCTGACCGGCCATCGTTGCGGGATTTAAAGAAAGCTGCTTTGTTGTTGTTTTCTTAAATCTGGCAACAACGGCAGACAAAATGTTTGGTAGTGATCGAACGGTGGGAGTAATCCAAAAATTCAGGTCCTTACTTACTTTAACAGATGACCACAAAGTAGATTATCTAGTTGAGTAATAAAAAAAAGTAAATTCCATTTTTCGAATATCTTACATGGTCACATCTTTGTATTATAAGATCACATTTTTAGTATTTTATCAAATCTTATAGGTTTACATTTTTGTTAGAAAAATCTTATAAGATAACTTTTTTAGCATTTTTAAAAAATCTTATAGGGTGGCATCTTTATTTGAAAAATCTTATAAGATGGATAATGTTTTAAATACTAATAACAATAATAGTAATAGTATTAAATACATATAATAAAATAATAAAATAAAACATAATAATGAAGCCAAAACATAAAATATTAGAATATTATTCAAAAAGTGTAAAATAAGGAGAAAAAAAACCTCTCACAAAGAATTAAAGAAACTAAGCAGTGCTACATTAGAAACAAAGAAAAAAAAGGAGGGTGCTGCTAGTTTATAAAAGAGATGTGTCTAACCACCCAGGATGTCTAGCATATATTGAATATTATTGCTTTCTTTTTTATATAGTTTATATTGTTAATTAGATCATTGGTCAAATGTAGAAATATAGAACATGTGTGTGTATAGACGAAGCATATTTGAGACTGAAGTATAGAAGTATTACTATAGTTCTTCATATGCTTTGATCTTCATCGTTGAAGAGAGATGATATATCTTTCTATTATTTCTTCTACTTATCCTCCTATTCAAATCATACTCACAAGATCAACTCAAGTGTCAAAGTCAATGGAGGAGATAAGGAAAGAAAATTAGTGGAATCTACATGTCATCTTGTGGTGAGCAGAATGATAAGTAGGAATAAATAGTAGGATGATATATCATTTTTTAATAAATTATTGATAACAAATCACAATTTAATGATCAAAGAGTTCCACTTATAGATTAACTAAGAGTGTATTGTGTGGGTATGTAAAATCTATGTGGTGAGCCCTATCACACCATGGAGGAAGGGGTACCACAATTTATCGATTGATGATTACTGCAACAAAATCAAGTCCATTGCAGATCTTCTGGCCAACGTAGATGCCCCGGTTTCGGATCGGCATCTCGTCACCTACACTCTTAATGGTCTCTCCTCTAAGTTTGATCACATTGCGAGTGCGATACGGTACCGTCCTCAACTCCCTACCTTCTTATAAACTCGGTCCATGTTACTTCTTGAAGAAAATCGGTTGGCTAATTTTCAATCCTCGAGTAATGCTTCATCTCCGACTATATTGTTTTCGGGTCAAAACGATCGCCGGGCTGCTCGCCGGGATGATCGCCGGCAGCAGCAACGGGGCAATAATAAGCGCTATCAACAATGACCTTCTTATGGTTGGGTTTATATCCCACCACCGCCACAACAACAGAACCAGCCCACTGCCACCTCTCGATTTAATCAGGCTCCTTCACGTTCTCAACCAGTGGCTAGTTCCTCTACAGGCCCAAGTGTTCTTGGCCCAGTTCCTTCTTCTGTTTTTACGGCCTAACAGGCCCAACAAGCCCAGGCACAGTCTTCTTTAAATGGGACTCAATCTGGACAGCCTACTACTCCAACGGGCCCACCATGGACTTGGTTTGACGCTTCTGGACAGCTCACTTCTCTCCCGCAGATGTTCAATGCAATGAGCCTTCAAGATCCAGGTGATTCCGGATGGATTATGGACACGGGTGCTACGGATCATGTTCACGCGGATGCAGGTATACTTCATTCCATTTCTAATAATCCTAATATTACTCCTTCTATTGTTGTTGGCAATGGGACACATGTGCCTGTACTTAAAACCGGGGATACCAACTTTCCTATACCAAACCCGTATCGTCCTCTTCATTTAAATAATGTCCTAATTACACCAACCATTATAAAAAATCTTATTTCCGTACGTGCTTTTTCACGACAAAATAAATGTTCCATTGAATTTGACGAGTTTGGTTTTACTATGAAGGACTATCATTCCCGCCAACCTCTTCTCCGCTGTGATAGCAATGGCCCGCTTTATCCCGTCACCGCCTCCACTTCTCAAGTGCTCACCGTCACCACCTCTAACATCTGGCATCAACGCCTTGGTCACCCTGGAGATCAAGCTCTGCAGTCTTTAATTTCTAAACAGTTTATTTCTTGTAATAAGGATCGGTTTCGCGTGCTTTGTCAAGCTTGTCAACTTGGAAAACACGTCAAACTTCCATTTAGTATTTCTCAGTCTATTGCTACTTCACCTTTTCAAATTGTTCATTCTGATGTGTGGACCTCTCCGGTTGATAGTGTCAGTGGTTTTAAATATTATGTCATTTTTGTCGATCATTATACTCATTATTTATGGGCTTTTCCTATTCGACATAAATCGGATGTATTTCATAAGTTTGTTCAATTCAGTACCTACTTATCAAATCAGTTTAACTGCAAGATAAAATCTTTTCAATGTGATAATGGCGGGGAATATAATAATATATTTTTCCATGAATATTTTGCATCCCATGGCATTCAATTTCGTTTCTCATGCCCTCACACATCCGAACAAAACGAAAAATCAGAATGAATGTTCCGTACAATCAATAATGTCATTCGCACCTTGATGATGCATGCTCATCTCCAGCCCACTTTCTGGGCGGAAGCGCTTCACATGGCCACCATCTTCTTAACATCCTCCCATCTTCCGCCATTCAATTCGACACTCCTTACCATCGTTTGTTCCACAAACATCCCACCTACACCCATCTCCATGTCTTCGGTTGTCTCTGTTTTCCTCACCTTCACTTTCCTCATAAACTTGCTCCTCGCTCAACTCCTTGCATCTTTCTTGGTTACCCAACTGATCATCGCGGATACAGATGCCTTGATCTATCCTCCCGTAAAATAATTATCTCTCGTCATGTTGTGTTCGACGAGACTGTTTTTCCCTTTAGTTCCTTTACCCTTTCTGACCCACCGTCTTACGATTTTCAGGACTCTCTCTCCGACCCCTCGCCTATAACCCATCACCTTCCACACGCTTCCGCTTCCTCACAACCTACCCATGACCCCACACCCATAATCACCGACAATGTTACCACATCACACAACTCTCCTCCTACACCTACAACTACTCACCCTATGATGACTCGCTTAAAACACGGGATCATCAAACCTATTGATCGCCTAAACCTTCACACCACCACTATCTCCCCGGTACCCCGTTCTTACTTACAGGCTTTACAAGATCCCAACTGGTTAGCAGCCATGAATGAGGAATATCAGGCACTTATTTCAAATGGAACTTGGAAACTTGTACCACGACCTGTCGGGGTAAATATTGTTCGCTCCATGTGGCTATTCAAACAAAAATTTAATGCGGATGGTTCTTTGGCACGTTACAAGGCTCGTCTTGTTGCAAATGGGAAAAGTCAACAGTTAGGGGTGGACTGCGATGAGACGTTTAGCCCAGTCGTTAAACCTGCCACTATACATACTGTGCTCAGTTTGGCGGTGTCCCGCCAATGGCCTATTCATCAATTGGACGTGAAGAACGCTTTTCTTCACGGTAATCTTAAGGAGACCGTGTATATGCACCAACCCCCGGGATATCGGGACCCGCGCTTTCGAGACTTTGTATGTCTCTTACAACGTTCTCTATATGGGTTGAAACAGGCACCTCGTGCATGGTACCAACGGTTTGCTGATTTCATCTACACAAAGGGGTTCTACAGAAGTCGCACTGATTCGTCGTTATTTATATTTAATAAGGGTAATACCACTCCATATCTGTTATTATACGTTGATGACATTGTTCTCACCGCCTCTACTTCTGAATTTCTACATACCATCATTCGTACTCTTGCTACAGAGTTCGCTATGATGGATCTTGGGCCACTAAACTATTTTTTGGGGATTTCTGCTACTCGTACATCTGAGGGACTTTTTCTGTCCCAACGGAAATATACCCTTGAGATTCTTGACAGGGCAAAAATGACAGAATGCAATCCTTGCAGGACACCAGCAGATACTGATTCCAAGCTTGATGCGTCTGGTACTCCTATCGCAGACCCCACTCTGTACCGTAGTCTGGCTGCAGCTCTACAGTACTTAACTTTCACGAGACCAGATATTTCGTATGCAGTGCAACAGATATGCCTTTTTATGCATGACCCTAGGGAACCTCATCTTCATGCTCTAAAGCGGATCCTACGATATTTACGTGGAACCATAGATCATGGCCTACAACTATATGCTTCCCCGTGTACTTCCTTTGTTGCTTACTCCGATGCTGATTGGGGTGGCTGTCCTACCACTAGACGTTCCGCATCCAGTTACTGTGTGTTTTTAGGGGATAATCTGATCTCATGGTCATCAAAACGTCAGCATGTTATCTCCAGATCTAGTGCCGAGGCCGAATACCGGGGTGTTGCCAATGCTGTTGCAGAAACTTGTTGGATCCGCAATCTGCTTCGCGAGCTCTACGCCATGCCTTCCAAGGCCACCATAGTGTATTGTGATAATATAAGTGCAGTATACATGTCATCTAACCCGGTTCAACATCAACGAACTAAACACATCGAGATAGACATTCACTTTGTTCGTGACCTGGTTTCTTTGGTCCACATTCGGGTTCTTCATGTGCCATCTCGCTCGCAGTATGCCGATATCTTCACTAAAGGGCTTCCTTCGGCTTTGTTTACAGATTTTCGTTCCAGCTTGAACGTGCGGTCTGTACCTCCCGATCAAACTGCGGGGGGCTGTTAATGTATACATATAAGTATTGTTTTGGGCTAATGTATATTTTGTATTTAGTTGGTTAGGCCCTTTGTGTTTGGCCCTTTGGCCCATTGTTGTACTCTATTTATTTGATTGCAATGTTATGGAGATCTCATCGATTAAACCAAATAACAGTGTTTACCACATCTAAAGAAGTTGTGTGGTGTAAAAATTTATGCCCCTTTCCTTTTTCCTTTTTTTTAGTTAAATGGGTTAGTGGAGTAATATGTGGATTCTAATGTCCTATAATTTAGTTTGGTGAGAAGTGACCTTTACAAGATTGAGTTACGGATTAAGTGATAAGAGAAAAAAGCTGATGTAACAGTATGATAGAGAGTGGTAGATGTAAAACTCCCTTACTTTAATGCTTTAGTAATGAACAATTAATACTCTTTTTCTATAACCAACTTATGATGTCATTTGAGTTTATAATGTCATGATCTACTTTTATTAACAACATTATTACTATTTCAATATTCAACAATCTATTTTTAAAAAAAAATGATATTGAATAGCTTGTGACCATTATTTTGTTATATATGTTACTATCATGATAACAATGAATTGATTCATTTGTGTATGTAGGTAGTGGATGAGTTAATACTTCTAGGAACATCGGCATGTCCTGTGGCAACAACAACCTTCCTTGTGTTTTCAAAGTCCATAATCTCAATGCTATTTTTAAGCCACATGGAAAAATCTGAACTTGCAGGAGTTGTTCTGGCGATTGGTTTTGCAAATATTACATGTGTATCAATCATGAAAGGAGTATGCATGGGAATGGATCCCATTTGTTTTCAAGCTTATGGAGCCAAAAGATTCTTAGTCCTTAGCCAAACTTACCTGAAAACATGCTTCCTTCTCTTGTTTATTTCCATTCCTATCACATTCCTTTGGCTAAACATCGAGCCGGTTTTACATGTGCTCGGTCAAGACCGTATTATTTCAAAGGTCGCAGCCACATACTTGGTGTTTTCTCTCCCGGAACTCCCAGCACTCGCTCACCTCTTACCATTACGTTCCTTTCTGAGAACTCAAGGATTAAATTCACCAACGACCATTGTTGCCACTTGTGCGACCATCCTACACCTCCCTATCAATTACTTTCTCGTTACGTATTTAAAACTTGGAATGAAGGGCATTGCATTGGCGTCGACTTGCTTTACATATAACATGAATATTGGGTTGGTACTCTATGTTTACATATCAAAAGTTGCAATCAAGCCATGCATTACCATTACCAACTTGGCGTCTATTTTAAGAGGTTGGGGGCCATTGTTGAGCTTATCAATCCCTAGTGTTTGTTCAGTGTGCTTGGAGTGGTGGTTATATGAAATCATACTTTTTCTTAGCGGATTGCTAGAGAATCCTCAATCTTGCGTGGCAACAACAGGGATCATAATGCAACTGACTGGCATTGTATACGTGTTGCCATTTTCTTTAAGTTTGGGCATATCACAGCGTGTAGGGTATGAGTTAGGAGGAGGGCAACCGGTTCGTGCACAATGGGCTGCGATGATTGGGATGTCCACCGCGTTCATATATGGAATTGTAATTTTTGCACTATATACTATCTTAAGAAATGTTATTGGAATATTGTACACTACCGAGAACCAAATCCTTATCTTGCTTTCTTCCGCCCTACCTGTCATAGGACTTGCTGAAGTTGGAAATGCACTACAAACGGCAGCGTGTGGGGTATTAACTGGGTCGGCGAGGCCCAAAGTCGGTGTAAGGATAAACATTGCTGCCTTCTACATTATTGGGCTTCCTATGTCAATTGTTTTGGCTTTCATGTTAAAGATTGGTTACCAGGGATTGTGGCTAGGGATGGTTGCATCACAGGCTACTTGTGCATTGTTGATGGTGTATACCTTGATTAAAACAGATTGGAGGGATGAAGCTAAGAGAGCAGAGGAGCTAACTTTGAGTGTGAATAAGAATAATGCAGAGTCTACAGAACTTGTTCCTTGATATGAAATAAGGCTAATGTTTTAACCTTAAATTAGATCTTTTCTAGTTTTCTTTTGGGAGATTCTTTTATCATTTGATTTATTTTTACAAGAAAAATTAAAATTGATTAGTATATTGATTCTTTTTGTGAAAATAGGGAGGAAATTTGCATCTATTTAAGATTGTATTTTGAACATTGTAAAGTATTGTCAAGTTGTAATTAATGGAAGACATGCTTCAGTTAGTCCTTTACTATCCAACTACTTTCACTACTACAATATGTGTAAATGTGTAATATAGCCCTCTTAATTGAATCCTATTAACTACTAGTGAAAAGGGCCTTTATGATCATTCTTAGTAAAAAAAAAAAAAAACTACATCACAATCACTGTTTAAGGCTCAATTTGCTTGACAAATAGAACCCTTTTTTTTTTAATAAAAACCAAGTTGCAAAATACTCCTTAAATGTTCTTAAGGGTTCCCAACTACCACATCTAGAGGAGCATAAAATTTATTTAAGAGCGATTCTATATCTTTTTACTTACAAAATTAACACAAGCGACAAATTTAATGAAGAAAATAATTTAAAAAATTAGTGGATTATAAATATCATCTTCCTAGTATAGGCCCCTTTTAAATTATGATAAGTGAACAATGGCCCTTGTAATTTGGATATATTAAGTATTTTAGATTGGTTATTTGGTTAAGATCAACTTGAGAATGAATAGAAAGTTTTAGTTCTTAGGTACGTATTTCTTATTTCGGATTGTTGAAGATACTTATTTTTGATGTTTACAATTTGAGTTTGGATTATGACTCGAACTTGTATCGACTCATTGCCCAATCTGTTTGTATGCTACATCAATTGGTCGATGTCTCCTGTGAAATTCTTTTCTGAATGTAACCATAACAAATCTCATCATCCCACTTTGAACGCTCTCTTCCTCCACTAACTTTGTCGAATATTTTCAGAAAACCTCCTTTAATACTACTGTTAGGAGCAAGGCGCTTACCTCTAGGCCAAAAAAAATTCTCAGTGGTCAAGGTGCTACCTCTTTCTTATATATTAACTAGCTTAGCCACCCATAAATTTTATTTTTATATTTAATTAAACAAATCCTCTCGACTTGCTTGTTGGGTTCACGAGCCTGCTTCTCATTTGATCCGCTGTTTGCCATGGATTTACACCTTGAATTAACTATAAGTATTTATTATGAGAAATAAAGACAAGTAATTAATAGGGTCGTTAACGTCTGTAATAAAATATAATGAAGTATACCCATTTTAATATTAGATGTAATAAACTAAGATTTCTTGATATCAATAACATAAACTACCAAAGATTTACATTGTGTCTAATGTGACCTGCAATCATAGTTTTGGCCTCTAACTAACTAGATTTCCATGGTCCTCTATAACTCTTAACGGTTTTGGGTAGCCTTCTAATGAACTTTTCTTGGTCCACTTTGTGTTGTCACTCTTGAATGAATGATTTTTCTAACTCATGTTCTCTCCATATATGTCCTCTAGCTTTATATGTGAAAAATGGTAGATGTGAGCTAAAAAACAAGAAGACAACAAAACCAAGATCATTAAAGACAACTAAATCGTCGGCAATGTTAGGTTGTTTGCCATCCATAACTAGATTCGATCATTATTATTGACTGAAATGGATTACTAACATAAGTAGCAAATTCAGTAACTTTACACACAGTTAGGAAAGATCAAACATCAATTGTATTCAATGTTTCATTAATGTCAAAACTCGACCTCTAACTAATTGAAACACCAATATAAATACGTCCAGAAGACCACATTTCTAGCACCAACATAGTTTGAATTGAAGAATAAGTCGTATACAATTTGAGTGTTCATATACTAGCTATAAAGATGGCAAGGAGTGTAATGATGGTTTTATGCGTGGTTGTGGCTTGCATGTTGGTGGTGGCACCCTATGTAGAGGCTATAACATGCGGTCAGGTGGCGAGCAGCTTGACACCATGCATTGGGTACCTAATCAATGGTGGTGCTGTGCCACCTGCTTGTTGTGGTGCGATTACCGGACTCAATAATGCAGCTAAAACAGTCCCAGACAAACAGACTGTCTGTGGTTGCTTAAAGAATGTTTTGGCTTCAAATTCGGGCATCAAAGTCGATAATGCAAACTCACTCCCAGGCAAATGTGGTCTCAGCATCCCGTACAAGATCAGCCCTGGCGTCAACTGCTCCAAGTATGTTCGAATACACACTTATAGTTAATATTGTTTCTTTTTATGTATCTAAATATCTATAGAAATGCACCCATATCTTGAACCAACTAATAGTATTAATGTGGTGATTTTTGCAGGATACACTTAAGCTGAAAATTATGCATGGAAGAAAGACGTACGGATTGGCCGGGATGATAATTAGAGGCATATGTATTATGATAATAGATCTTGAGAGCACTATTTTCTTCCCAGAAGACTAATTACGACTGTATTTGGGTCTTTAACTATGAATAATGAATGCTCTCTCTCTCTCTCTCTCTCTCTCTCTCTCTCTCTCTCTCTCTCTCTCTCTCTCTCTCTCTCTCTCTCTCT
>JAUEJL010143015.1:0-22904 GCA_032274825.1 Drosophyllum lusitanicum | reverse complement strand
TATCAAGTGACCTCTCTAATAAAAGAGGGGAACACGAGGATCGCAACGGTATAATTCGTTTCGTCTAACGATTAACGATTTGTGAGATAATTAATTTTAAATAAATTAGAGGAGAGAGAAAGTGGGGACCAATAGGCAAAAAATCAGAAATACCCTCCCTTATCAATTTTGATTATTATCTAAGATTGAATCTGGACCATTGAATTTTGAAATCTAATGGCTAAAAATTGTTCCTCAGGACTATGATTTAAATTATAACTATATTGAACAAAACCTATAAATAGTATTAACATATATAGTTAAAAATAGTAAATCAAATTTAGGGATATAAAATCGTTATAGGGTGTGTTCGGCAACGGACTTATAGGGGATTATAGGGGCTTGGGATTCTAGTTTTCATAATCCTCAGCCCTCTAGCCCTGTTCGGGTGTTACAATCTTGAATGGATTATTAAGAACATAAGCCCTCATAAGCCCAAAAAATAAAAGCCTTTTCAAGTAACTTATGGCTTAGGCTTAAGATTATTAATTAATCAGCCCAGCCCCAGCCCCAGCCCCAGCTCCAGCTCTAGCCCCAGCCTCAGCTCCAGCCACAGCCTCTTTCGTCAAACACACCCATAGTTAAAGTAAATTTTAAATGTTTATGTTGTTAAATAGTATTAACATATATAGTTAACAATTGTAGATCATAATTAGGGATATAAAACCACAATGGTTAAAGTAAATTTTAAATGTTTATGTTATAAAATAGTATTAACATATATAGTTAATAATTGTAAATCATACTTAAGAATATAAAATTGCTATGATTAAAGTAAATTTAAATGTTTATGTTGCTAAATAGTATTAACATATATTACCAACTGTAAATCATACTTAAGGATATATAATATCATAAAAGATAGGTAAATAAATTTAGAAATTATAAATTCATACATAACATTATTATTAAAAAAATTTATAGAACCTCTTTATAATCAAATTTAAATTTTTTTAATTTAATCAAATTAATATACTTGTTTACATAAATAAGCACGAAAATAAGTAGATTTATCTACTAAATAATTTGAATAAATATTTTTGTTAAGATATTTAAGGTTAACAAACTAAATCATGTAAAAATTGACATTTGAGAAAACTAACTTATTTATAAGCTTTTGAGTAAATAAAAGAGGATGAATAATGAAAAAAATTCTAAAAATATAATGATGATATGATAAACAATTTTCTTTTATATAATATAATATAAGGGGATGGTTTAAACGAGAACTTTTTTTCGTACGAGAACTTCGAGAACTAATCATAGCCGTTGATCAAAAAAGTGAGGGTCCAGATTAAAGAGTTGTTAATGGATAACCTTAAACTAATCAAACTTATCCTTAATTAATTAAGTGCAATTTAGACATTTTCACATTACCCCCACTTTTTTTAACTAATCTACCTATCAAATAAAAAGGTATTAAATTACGAAAATTATATCAAATTAATGAGAAAATTATGCTCTTTAATTTGAGACCGATCTAGCTATATTTTTTTGATTTTTTTTATTTGCTGGTTTTTTTTCCTAGTACATTCGACATTTGCACATGTGCAAATTTCCATATGTGCAAATATATGCGATTGTGCAAATGCACAGATTCACCTAGTTTTTTCAGCACAGATGTAGATATGCACATGTGCAAATTTTGTGCAAAATTTGCACATATGCATATGTCGAGAGCTGTGTAAAAAACAAACCCGGCAGACTCAAAAAAAAATTTGAAAAAATATGGCAAGATCGGTCTCAAATTAAATAGCACAATTTTCTCGTTAATTTGGTGTAATTTTCGTAATTTAACACCTTGTCGTTTGATGAATATATTAGTTTTAGAAAATGGGGGGTAATGTAAAAATGTCCATACTACCCTTTCTCATTTAAAATAATAAAAAAGACAGGAAATTAAATGATTGAACAGAAATAATTCTTACAGTTCTCGTACGAAAAACCGTTTTCGTTTAAACCATGTTAGTTCTCGTTTAGAAAATGGATGATGATACTTCTTGTGGTCACTAGTAAGCCGTCATCACAATAGATTCTTATTTTGTTTAATCAAATATTTAATTAATTCAAATATAAGCTTAGCTGTCTTTTTGTAAATATTTTAACTAGTACCACGTTTATTTAAATTTTCTATGTTTTTACTTTATACATCAATCATTATTAATTAAATAATTGGTGATTAAATATAATTATGTTTAAACACTATCTTCCAATATAAATAAAAAATTATTTAATTGATCTTGACCTTTCATTTAATAGAAAAATTAAATCTAGTCATTCGTTCGTTTAATTCTAACGTATACATACAACTATATTTCCTTCATAGGTAGATAAACCTACAAGTAAAAATATAAAATAATACTTTGGATAAACTAATTTTCCTTGGGTAATCCATCGCCATTATCACCTACAAATAACTAAATAAGTAACAGATACTCTATTAGATAAATCTCTTCAATTGGATATTTTTTCATTTGACTAAGAGATAGCTATAACATCTGTTAATTTATGTTTATCACAATTATTAGTGCTGAATATATAAACCCATGGACTATATCCATTAAATTCAAAAATTGATGGAGAATATGAGAAGTGAGTTCTCAAAGTAAAATTATATTGCTTTGGAAATCATAGATATGATACTAATAGATAAGAAGGTACGCATCTTATAACGAGTTGTATCATTTTTATTTATGTATCAAAATTAATGCTTTAAATTATATCATTTAATTTCTTTTAGAGTGTCTGAATATTTACAACTGTTAGAAAGTCACTAACAAATACATACGAAGATTTGCTTGGGGAGGGCGGATATCGTGTTTTATCCAAGTTTAATGTACTGCCAAACAGAGGAAAGTTTCATCAAGTTGATCATAAATGGAAGATCAACTTCAACAATAGAACCATTTGCATTAATTAAGTGCCCATGTAGTAGACGAGTTACTTATCTATTTATAATTATAAATCCTCAGTTGAAATTAAAGAACTAACTCTCGCTAATATGATTATTTATACTTGTTCATTGTAAATTAGTATTTTAATTAATAGGTTAGATCACTTGATAGTTAAATATATTAATACTATATTAGATGTTCGTGTGACACACAAGTTGGTTTAGAAAATAATAAATATTAAATATTAACAAATATAATAAATGATTATAAAATATGAAATAAATGATAATTTTAAAAAATAGTGACATCAACATCAACATCAACATCCAGACCAGCGGAAAGAGTTGACACGACGGAGGGGAGGTGTGACAGCTGAAACGTGATATCATAATACGAAGAGATACGATTGTATTTCTTGTACAAATCATCAACCATTATTGTTACAATTAGGGACAATATGACCAAGTCTTTATTACTTATAATTAAAAAGATTTTTAAAATAATTATAAAATATTTTAAAATGATAAAACTAAGAGGCTGGTTAAATATGATATTCTGAAATATTATATAGGATAAATGTGATATTTGTAAATTAGGGTGGCTAAATATGATATTTTAAGTTTTGAGAAAAACATATATGAAATTTTGTCTAATAATTGTTTTGATTCAAAATAAAGTCAAAATTGAATCTATTTTTGGCAAAAAAAGAAGACAGAATTGGGTTTTATTATTTATCAAAATGAATTATTCGAATTTGATAATTAAATTTTTTATCTAAATAAATGACTATAATTGTCTAATAAATTTTATTGATTTTACTCTTTTATTTATATTAGAAGATATATAAAAGATATTTAATATCAGGAGATAAGTAAATCAAAGTTTTAATATATCAATTCAAACAAATTTATAAATAATGTACTTAAATTTAAAAAAGGAATTATTAGATAATCTTAAATGAATGTTAGTTTTCATTAATTTTAAATGCACCGTAATTTAAAAAAAAATCTTATAGATAATATTAAATTAAGATAGTTTTTGCATTTTTCTCGGTGTTGATTAAAGGGTTTAGTTCATTAAAATATATATTCAAGTTGTCACGTTTTCCTATTGTGTGTATTGAATTTTAAAAGTTTCTATTCTGTGTATTAAACTTTTAATTTGTTGCTATTGTATGTATTTTGATTACATAAAAAAAGAAAAAACTTTAAAGTTTAGTACATACAATAGAAAGTTTAATACACATCATAGCAACAAATTTAAAGTTTGATACATACAATAGAAAATTTTTAAGTCCGATACATAAAATAGGAAAACGTGACAACTTTGATACATTTTAGTGACCTAAACCCTTGATTAAATGTCTTAGAATTATTAACAAAAAAAAATTCATAATTGAATTTCAATATTTATCTTGGATGGTTTAGATTTGATAATTAACTTTTTATTAAAATTAACGGCTAAGATTGTTTAATAATTTTTATTCAAGGTAGTCTTTTATTTATATTAGAAGATACTAGATTAAAAATTCATGTAATACATGGTTGGTTTAAAACAATGGTAAAACATAACTTTAGAAAATGGTGATAGTCCCTTTAGATATTTTGCAATTTCGCATATGCCTCTCTAGATAAAAAAACTGTCTCCATTGTACTTTCATATGCCCCTCTGAAATTTTATCCAACTTGAACGTGAGCAGCCTTTGCCGTTTGTTCGCAAGTTACAACACCCTAAGCAGATGGGTGATAACCACTTGCCTGAAAATTTCGCTAGAAACATTCGTATGTAATTAATAGATAATTAAGCGAATTAAAACAGACCTTTAATGAATTTCAGTTACAAAAACAGAAATAGACCAAATGAAAATTTAGCAAAACTAGGCTGCACGAGCTCGAGATTTCAGAGTGGCATTCATGTACGCAGTGCAGGCCCACACACAACGTCGCGCGGTTAGTACTTGTAGTAAAACAACATAAAGAAGTTTGTAAGCCCTAAAAATTTCATAGTTATAAACCCACTAACAGTTTACTCTTTCCTCCTATATGAGACTCATTCTTATACCCACTTGGTTTTTGTTAAATTTCTTCCTAAATATACAACTTTAAGTATCGATATCTTATTCACACATAATCTGTTTTGGACACATATATCATTTCAACGCTCTCATAAAGGAGAATACATACTAAGGATTAATTATAGACAACACATATATGTATTTATATGTGTCCGAAGTTAGTAAAGATGCATAATTTTAACTAAGTGACCTTCCTTATTCACACAAATAGGTTGTTCTTTTGAATAATGTCTTGTGATCTCTGGTCTTTTAGGTTAGGTTTCCTTTGTATGAATGATCGTAAATGTCTTAAATTTAAGTCCTGTAGCTGACAAGGTAAACTTATATGGGTGGATCAAGGTTATAATTAAAGTTTAAAGTTTGTTTAATTTATATGAAAACAGGGATTTGTATGAAACACAAATACTCCTTCGATTATATAATACTTAATTCTCACTTTATTAGCCGGCCGGTTACGGTTAACACGAGGGTGGTTGGGTGAGCTTCGGCTTCCTCGGCTTCGGCCGGGAACACCGATACCGCCCCCTTCGGTTTCCCCAATCCGAGTTACCGTTTGACATTTAATTTTGTTACACTTAACGGTAACTTTAAAAAAATTAAAAATTTTAAAGGGAGTTGACTCTTGGTTTTGGTAATATATATATATATATATATAGTTAGGATCATATGAGAACATCTTTAAAATGAGAACAGAGATAAACTTTTGGGCCTTTAATTTTATTGATCGGATGGTTTAAAAACTATCACGTTTTTTAATCTTTTGTTTGACTATATACCTAATGCATCAATGTATACAAAAGTGTTTGTCTATATGGCTGATCTGATGCATCAATAGATACAAATATTTAAATTGTTAATATTATAGAAATAATTTTGATTTTAAGATTTATAATGTAAACTTGACTTTTGGGTAGTTATGTGTGAACATGAACGTAAAGGAGAAATACTAAACTACAAGTTTACTCATGTTCTCACTGTTGTGCATCTTAAAAGGGTTCTCCCCGTGAACCTCACCCTGTGTGTGTGTATATATATATACACACACACACACATATATATCCACTCCTCCCTTATAAAAACATCATTCACACTTTCAAAACTTTCACCCAATAATTCAAAATTTTATCTACAGACTTCCATCAACACACTGCAAAAAAATTCTTCTATCATGGATTCAAACATATCTACATCCCGTCGTAACTGAGGTAGAAAATTGGGTCCCGGCTTCCAAACTTGATTTAAACACACCTACGTCCCCCGGTTTTCAACCCGGGTTCCAACAATTTACGTAACCGGTGTATATCCCGCAACAAGACTCTCTACCCTGCTTTCAACTTTGGCTCCCACCAATTTGTCCAACAAGTTTACATCCCTTAACAATTAACGTACCAATGGATGTTACAATCGGGTTTTGTTCCGGCGTCGTTCTAACTTTCACCCCCATTTTGGAACAATCAATTTAAAAACCCGCCTCAAGATGACAATGACAATGACTATGTTCTGGAAACCCATCAACCAGAAACACCACAATCCATCCCAACCCAATAATCCATCACGACAACACAAGCAGGAAATAAAAATTTTGAAAGACGATCAAAAGCGAATAAATGGTCGAACGAGGAGGAGGTGGCGTTAGTTTCGGATTGACGTTTACGACGATCCCGTTGTCGGAAACGCACAAACAAGTGTGTATAAATTTTTTCTATTACTACTACTACTACTACTACTACTATTATTATTATTATTATAATAAATATAGAAAGCCTTTGGGAACGGGTGGAGAAGGTGTTTTACGCACAATTGGAACGTGAAAGGTATAGATATGTACATTAAATCACCTCCAAATTAAAAACCTCAAAAAAAAAAAATATCGTGTTTCATTGCCATCTACAACAACTTAATAAATACAAGACGTAGTAGAACAAGTGATACTGATTCTACAAATGGCGCACTACCGTTATCCGGAGGATAACAAGGGGACTACTTTCAGCCACAAACAAGCGTGGAACATCCTAAAAGATTGTCTAAAATGTTGCCCAATATAACCGATGACCTCTCCTTCTTTCCAGCCTGTAAAACGTAGTAAGACGTCTTCTTCCCGAAATCCAACGACCGGATCTTCCAATGCACATTTTAATTTAAACATCGATGATGACGACGGCGGAGACGACAATTTAAGAGGAGCCTCATGAGGTCAACATAGAAGAGCTTCAATGTCCTGTCGGGAGGAACAAGAGAAAGAAACCATTGACGAGTATGCCCAATACCGGGGTAAATTCGCAAGAAAACGTCAATAATTTATTTGGTCAAATAAAAACGTTCAACGAGCGGGCTAGAAATAATGACATATATAATGAAAAATTTTGGAGTTGAGGAAATAGCTTTGGCACTCAAAGCAAATGAAATAAAACTACAAGAAAGATTTTGACTTTTACATTAGCCCGTATGATCACTTTACGGGTGCTATTTTAAACGCAAATTTGACTAAACAAAAAAGAATTAGGGAATTATATTGATGGGCCAAATGAAATGTATTTTTATTATTTATAATAAAATTTTATTTTTATTATATTATTTGTTATATTTATATTTTTATACAATTTATAAATATTTTATTTTGTTTAATACTTAAATGTATAATAAAATAATTTAAAAAAAGTGGGAAAAGATTGTGTTAGTTGCGTTAGGCTATATTTGGGTTTTGGGTAAGACCCTGCGTACCGGGGAGCCCGAGCACCCTCCGGGTTCATTCGGGTGGCTCGGGTAGCCTCAGGAGCACCGGTACCACCCCCATTTCGGGTCCGCCTTCGGGTCCCCCAACCCGTTCAACTCGAAAACAATTTCTTTTTTTCTTTCTTGACCATTACCTTACGTTTATAAAAAAAATTCCTTTTTTAACTTATTTCTCCCCGTAAATTTACAATCGCATTCCAACTCCTCACTCAGAATTTCTCTAATTTCTTCTATCTTCCCTAATTTCTCTAATTTCTCTAAGTTTTTCTTACTACTTTCAATTTTTTTTAGTTTTACAAAATATGGATTCACCACAACAGGCTTCATCGACCGCATCGTCGGATTCTGTATCAACCGATGAGCAACTCTGGCATGAAGACGAAATTTTTATAGGTTTGGTTAGAGAGGCGGCAATATTCGGCAAACATGCTTTTTGATAGCACCACGGAGTCGTCAACCAGAGTCAAAAATAGGAATATAGAAAGAGGTTAGGTAGCTGCAATGAGCGGTTTCTACATGACTATTTTGGCGATAACCCTGTTGATTCAGCTGAGCGGGGATGTTTAGACGGTGGTCCCAGATGAACAGACAACTATTCGAACGAATAGTTAATGATCTAGAAGCAGAGTACGCATATTTTGGACATCAGTTGGACGCTAGAGGGAAAAAAGGTTTATCTCCAATTTGCGTATTCAAGTCGGAGCAGGAATCAACACACAAAGATGTTGAGCGTGATTTTGGCGTGCTAAAACAACGTTGGCACATACTTCATAATCCAGCACGCGGATGGCATCTGACAAGACTTGGAAACATCATGTACGCTTGTATCATATTACGCAATATGATATTTGAAGACGAAGACGATGCAATTTTGTAGTTTCGATGAAAACAGAGCTCTATCATCAGATATCGAAACACAAATAAGTGAACAAGCACACACGGCAAATGTACGAGATATCAAAAACCGGGAGATGCATAATAATTTTCGGTCAGATTTGGTCGAACATATTTAACGTATCCAAGTTTCCGGCAACGAGGACGACTAGATGTTCTTATTATTTATTAATTTTGATTTAGCGTTTTCTAATTTTTATTTTCTAATAATATTATTTTATTAATGTTACGAAAATTTTATTTATATTATTTTTCTTGGAAATATCATGTACGCTACTATCATATTACACAATATAATACTTGAAGACGAAGACCATGCAATTTGTAGTTTCGATGAAAACGACATTCTATCCTCAGATATCAAAAGACAAATAAGCGACAAACGTACGAGAAGTCAAAAACCTGGAGACGCATAATAACTTTCGGTCGAATTTGGTCGAACATATTTCACGTATCCAATTTTCCAGCAACGAGAACGACTATATGTTTTTATTACTTATTAATTTCGATTTAGAGTTTTTTAATTTTTATTTTATAATAATAACATTTTATTAATGTTATGAAATTTTTATTTATATTTTAATTTTTATACAATAATTTAAATATTTTATTTTGTTTAATAGTTAAATGTATAATAAAATAAATTAAAAAAGTAGAAAAATATTAGGTTGGTTTGTGATAGACTATATTTAGGTTTTTGGTAAGAAAGAAAAAAGGAAAAAAAAAGTGATATGGAAGCTAACGTGGTATTTTTGGTTGAGAAAGATGGAAGATAGGCTATACTCTTGGTTTAAGAGAGAGAGAGAAAAGAGAAAAAAAATGATGTGACACTAATATGATATTTGAGTAATAAAGAAAAGAAAAATGGCTATGCGCCTACCACCACTTAACTACACTGAGATAACAAAACAAAAAAAAACACACACACACATCTCAAGTGACATTAAAGATTGAGTAGTAAATTTTCAAAAGCAAAATTAGGCTATGATAAAAACCATAAAGTTCAATTGTTAGTGAATAACATAATAGATATGAGTATCATAAATAACAAGGTATATCAAGTCTGGGCGTTACGTTGGGTGATAATTAAGATGGTTATTTAAAGTTATGCATATGTAGACAATATTTAGTTTAACATGTCTCTAGCGCATTTGATGGTTTTATTATGTACATAAGGCTACGTGACCTAGCTAATAATGTTATAAGATCAAATGTAACTTATATAAACTAAAGGGCAAATAAAAATTTAGTAAGGGCTAAAATTAAGAGGTAAACATGAACTGAACCGTTAACCTCAAAGAGAGAAACATCTCAATACACCTTGATATCGCTAAATCATCTTGATTTGTAAATAACAGTAAATAATTTGATAAGATCAAATGTAACTTATATGAACTTAGGGTAAAAAAACAAAAAATTATCAAGGATTAAAAATAAAAAATTGAAAAAATAGCGTACTTATGTAACTTATATAAACTTAAATGTAAAAATTAAAAATTTATTAAAAGTTAAAAGTGAAAAGTTGAAAAACTTAAAGATAAAAAGTGAAAAATGAAAACGAATATTGTTCTATTTTAAAAATTGATTATAAAGGGTAATATATAATAATGAACTTTTCATTTTGCATTTTTTTAAACTTAGAAAACGTGTTTTCTACTAGTTTTAAATTTGTAGTTTTTCTTATTGCAAATAATACAACATAAAATTCAACGTGTAGTTTTTCTTATTGCAAATAATCGAACTTATAATTAAGCAAAAAATTAATATGATTTTCAACATAAAATTCAATGTATGATTTAACATTAAAGTAAATATAATATACCATTCTCAATAAGATAGTTTTCACTACTTTAATGATATAGACGTTATTTATATTTTTTTTCTCCAATGTTTGCAATTAAATCTCTAACTTAAAGAATGTCATTGTTACCGGTCATATCCAAACAGAAATCCAGAACCACGTTTGAACCTTCTTCGAGGTCTTGAAGATTTTCATAACCAACGTATATACAGAATCAAAATTTGACGTCTTTGTGATAATTTAGTATTATCTTTAAAAATTTAAAATCTTGCTATAAGAACATCAAATGCTCGTTCAATGCCATTCGAGAGGAATGAATGTATAACGTTGACTAATTCTTTCTTAACTATATTAATTGTGAATAGTTGTACATAACGATTGAATTTAATAAATTTCTAAGTATTTATAACGAATAAAGTAATCAAAATACAAGGTTAACAAAAATCGATGTATTTTTCTTTTTTCCGTACTTTGATATGAAAACAAATATAGGATAAAAATATTATTGCTGTGGTAAAAAAAATTTAAAAGGTCATACTGTATAATAATTAATAATAATGCGATTTTAAGTAGGAAAAAACTAAGGTAAAAAATGATATTGGATTTTTATTAATTGCATTTGTAATTTCTTTTAAATGATTTGAATTTAGAAAAGTTTGGAAAATACAAATTACCTGTTTCTCATTTTTAATTGTAATTTAGAAAAGTAAATATTCTCTTTTCTTAGAATTTTTTTTAAAAAAGACATTCAACAAACATGTTTTCAAGTTTTCTAAGTTTCATAGAAAACAATTCAAGAAAATAAGGGAATTTTTCACTAACCAAACACAACTACATTTTTTTCTGTGTTTTGTATGAAATTACTTATTTAGTATTGTGTTTCAAAAATTATGATATTGATTTTTATCGTTTAAATTTTATATCAATGTTAGTCTCGAATGCACTTAAATAGATAAAAATACCCTTACACCTTTTTAATTCATTTTTCTTAAATTTAAATTATTTTTAAAAATTAAAAACAATATATTTTTAGTATAAACTCTACTCTCTCTCTCTCTCTCTCCCCACCCCCACCCATCCTAACCCTATTTTTCTCTTGAACCCAATATTTCTTAGGCTATTGCGCTTTCAGCTGTTTTCAGACGAACCCGGGACCTACATTACCTCGAATTGTGTTGCTAGACCGCACAGGAAATTACCATGACAGTATGTACATGTGTGTATGTTTGATAAACCACAAAACCCTTTCGGTTTTGTGGTGTTCGGTCGTGGATTCAAAGAGAGAGGGAGAGTGTTTAGGGTTTCTAATTGAAGTTATGATTCAACCAAGATTTGTTTTCTATTTATAAACAAATTGTAGCCCAAGCCCATTAGGATTAAGCCCATATTAATTGACTTTTAATCAATACAAAGACAACCCCTCGGGTTTGAATAATTAACTAATTATCACAAACCATTTAATTAATTAATAGACTTATTAATTAATCAACCATTAAATATTAAATAAATATTTAACGGATTAACTTATAAATAATAAATAATATATTTATTAGTTATTTCTCTCTTTAATTAATTTAAATGATTAATTTGTTTCACACTATTATTGGTAATTTTCAAAGATGATTCTAATTGGGTATGTAGTAGTATGATCCTTTAGTGTCTTATAACATTGCACATGGTGACACGTGTTATCTGTCTGGTGCACACACTAATAGACTCCCACTTGTACAAGACATGTTACACAACTTATTCCCCATTAGCCTAAGGAGGTCCCTAGCCAGACATTTAGGATAGCCAGTTTATAAGATCTCTTACATCCAGAGATATAGGGTGTGTTCGGCAACGGGTTTATGAGGGATTATAGAGACTTGAGATTCTAGTGTTCATAATCTCCAGCCTTGTAACCTTGTTTGGGTGTTAAAATCTTGAGGGGATTATTAAAAACATAATCCCTCATAAGCCCTCAAAATAAAAGCTTTTTCAAGTAGCTTATGGCTTGGGCTTGAGATTATCAATTAATTAGCCCCAGCTCCAGCCCCATCCCCGGCCTCAGCTCCAGCCCCAGCTAGTTTCGCCGAACACACCCATAGTCTATGCATAGATTACACATGTGTTTCCTTTTGCATGATGATATTTCGTAATTTGAGCGTTAGACATGGAGTAAAGAATCAATTCTAAAAGCTCAAAATAATATCTCAATCTAATTTCGACTCTCAGTAATGTATTACGGAATAATAACTATCATTCTACCCAAGCTCGGCCATGCATATTCAGCAGTCTTTATCGTCGAGGGCCCCTAGGCTATCTCTTCTTAAGAGGAGGTGCAAATCCCATTTTGACTATTTGCATTTGACCACACGACTTCCGCTGCACACGCCCTTATGACCACCATGCTATAGTGTGGCGTTAGAAAGTACAAAAGTACATAAGTCCTCATGTTCCAAATCAAAAATCTCAGGTTAGAGGACAACCTGATCAAGTGTACACATGACTAAGCTCTATGAAGTAGACTTGATACAGATTACTTCCAATATCTATCCTTCTTGATAAATATATATGAATATTTGGCCACAACCTTGTGCTTTTATTCAATAACTATGAATAAATCAACAAATATCCATAATAACATTATCTTCTTGTTGTGGCTCCCACTACAACAAGTAGCTACGAAAATTTAGACCACAAAAGACTTTGTAAGTCAAGTATAGGTTTAAAATATGCTAAAAATGGACAACGAGAAATAATTACGTAAAACATCATTTTCCATGCTAACAGTCAATACATAAACTAGCTGCTATATTCTATATACTTCATTCCTATAGAATTCAAATGTTTTTTACGCTTAGCTGTACCTAGTGGTTTTGTCAACGGGTTAGCCGTGTTATCATCTATCAGAATTTGGCATATTCTAATATCTCCCCTTCCAATAACCTCTCGGATTAGATGATATCTTCTAAGTATGTGTCCTAACAGGTGATATGCTTGTGGCTCCTTAGCTTGTGCCATAATACCCATATTATCACAGAATATATTAATCAGCTTAGAGATACTGGCAATAACTCTAAGATCCAAGATAAAATTCTTCAGCCAGACAACTTCCTTTATTGCATCTGATGCAGCAATATACTCTGCTTCAATAGTTGAATCTGCTATTGTGTCTTGAAGCTTTTCCAAGAAATGGCTCTTCCAATTAAGGTAAATACATACCCTCACCATGTTCTAAAATCATCTCTATTAGTTTGGAAACTAGCATCAGTGTAACCAATCACACTGATCTCGTCTACCATACCTCCAAAAACCAAGAACAATGTAACACCGCTATTTTGAGAACCAGATTTTTCTTTTTAAAACAATAATTTCAAGTTTCCAAACAGCGTGTCTGTAACCAAAACATTTACACCGGGTTTCAAATTTAAACAAACAGCGGAAGAAATACGTGGCAATTTATATACAAATAAAAATTAGCCACATTACAAACATTTGGTGTTACCGTTGCCAACTGGCCGACCATATCAGAGTAATAATACAAACATTAATATCATACAAAGTGTTCCTCCAAAAACAATATAAACCAGCAGACACCCGAGCTCTCAAGTCTTAGGATCACCTTCACATAAGGGGGAGAGTATCTGTTAGCTATTTAAAGCTAGTGAATAGAAGATAGCATAATAATCAACATAAGTATATCATATATCATCAACAATGATTAAACAGTGCTATCCTAGCATCTCGCGATGAGCTGGCCTAGTCAGAAGATGACATATCTTGCAGGGTAGCTAGCCCGGCTCAATGCACCAAACTGGGGTACTAGACACATCAACCGCACCGGCTGGGTGAGCCATGAAGCGGTCCAACATTGCGTTCTAGAATCAATTGATTCCTCTGGGTACAGCGGGAAGCTGATCCCCAACCGTTCGAGGAGCATTAGGCTTGCAAGGACCTAAATACCTATCAAGGTACCGCTGACGCTATCATTGACCCGCAGGCCTCAAGGCAATACCATTCCATCGCTGGCCCCGATAATGGACTAATCAGTCCCCAAGTCCGGATCCGGTCACAAACACATAACTGATTCAATCAGATCTCATTGCAAGCATATAGTCATATATCATCATCATGAATCATAACATACACTTAATCAAGGGCATATCATACTATATCAATAAGTTATCTATAACATATCATAGTAACAAGTTACTTGTGCATGCAATAAGGTATTCTACCTATCGTTTACATATTTCATACGTTTGTTAATATATGATACAGGTATATTAATTCTTATGTTATCTGGCACTCACCTGACGAGCTACCGTAGGCAAATGTAATGCTCCGGCTCTTCCGAATCGTCGGTTTCACCTATAACACCATTGCTTACATTTTAATCATTTAAACGCGCAAAGAACAACTAAGATACTTGAAACAATGCTCTAATGGTGTTATTGATCTATTTACTAGCTTATAATAATAGGCCAAACACCAACACACGAAAGAACTATGAAAAACAGCACTTGGGCTGAAACTAGCCTGACGCGTCACGTCCGTAGGGACCGACGCGTCTCGTCCCCTGCTGCAGTGCACAAACTGCTGTTTTTGCACAGTAGTGCCATTTCATCCCAAATCAATACCAATTCAACTTTGGTAATTTTTTAGTGATTCATAACAATGTTTAACACATGTTGGAGCTTTCTAACATCGAAAACACTTGCCCAATTAATTCATACAAAAATCCAACCTAAATTGACAAAGAAATGTCCATTTTGGCCAATTCTTGAAATACGTCAATTCTAACAATTCCAATACATCATTCCTACTTAATATGATGTATAGAAGCCATTGTAACTGACCAAATCACTAAAAACCAGTGTTTGATAGTATTTTCCATTTTCTTGCCATTTTTGAGGAATTTATTAAATGTGTACAAAATCAACACTTTTATTCCAATTGTTGAGTTCTAATCAATCCTTAAGAGTTATAGGAACAATTAGAACAATAAAAATTAGTTCTTGATGGTCAATTTCAGTTTGACCCGTTTTGACCCATTTGAGCCATACTTCAAAACTCAATCAAGAACACTACTTTAATTCATGAATTTGGTTCCTAAGCACTTAGAAATGATATAGGAACAAATTAGGATCATTCATTTCAGCTTTTGAGGTCAATTTGGGTTTGTGACCCATTTGACCTAAAATCAAGAACACTAGAACAAAGGAGAAGATGAAGCTTACAATAGATGGAGGTGATGAAGATGATGAGTATGGACAGATTACAACTTGATTTGTTGCTGGAAATCACAACTTGTTTGATTTCCTTGATTTTTCTTCTTCAATAGCCAAGAAAGAACGAGAAGTGAGTTTTGTTTGTGTGTTAATACGTGTGTGTGTGTGGCTGTGTACTCAAGGGAAGAACGACTTGTGGGTTTATAATATCCACAAGTGGGTATTTTGTTATCCTTTTTAACTTACAACCAAACCCTCGATTTCCCGTTTCAACTAACGGGGATATTTTCGAAATCCTCATTTAAAACCGTTTGATATTTTATCATTTTTATCTATTATTATTATTATAACCACATTTAATTATTATTTTCATAATAATTTCATCTTAATTAATTAGATAAAATTTCTTTTATTCAATATTTAATTCGAGATTCGACGTACTAGATCCGTACACGACTAAGCCCAATCTGAGGATGTTACAAACAAATCTTTTGTTTTTCTCAGATACTTGAGAATGTTCTTGACAGCCACCCAATGGGTTTCACCTGTTTTTTGCTGATATATACTCTTGAAACTTATAGGATAAGAAACATTGGGCCTAGTACATAACATAGTGTACATAATTGATCCAATTGCAAAAGCATATGGAATCAATTTCATCCGTTCCTCATCCTTACTAGAAACAGGACATTGAGATTTGCTTAATACTTTACCGCTTTGCATCGGGATAAATCCTTTCTTGGATTCATCCATTTTGAATCTCTTCAAAATTTGGTCAAAATATGTACTTTGACTAATTCCAATAAACTACCTAGATCTATTTCTACAAATCTTTATACCAAGTATATTAGCGGCTTCTCCCTCATCTTTCATTCGGAAACATTTACCTAGACAGTATTTTACTTCTTGTAATTTCGGTATATCATTTCCTATGAGTAGTATATCATCTACACATGGCTCAAGTTCACTTTTGGTGAAACCATATTCTTTGATTCTCTCATCAAAGTGTAAGTTCCAGCTTCTTGATGCTTACTTTAATCTATAAATGGATTATGCAACTTGCATACCTTGTTAGGATTTTCAGTATCTCTATAACCAAGTAGTTGTATCATATATATGTCCGTAGTCAATTTCCTATTAATGAAAGTGGTTTTAACATCCATCTTCTATATCTCATAATTAAAGGATGCTGACATGGCCATGAGAATCATAATGGATTTAAGCATCACTATTAGGGAGAAGGTTTCATCATAGTCAACACCATGAGTTTGTATGAAACCATTTGCAACCAGTCTTGCTTTAAAGATATGCACATTTCCATCCATGTAAGTCTTCTTCTTGAAGACCTACTTGCAACCAATAGCCTTACTGTGTTGAGACAAGTCTACTAACTCCCAGACTTCGTTGTCATACATGGATTGAATCTTTGCCTTCATAGCTTCGATCCATTTCTCAGACATATTGCTTGAGGCAGCATCCTTGTAGGATGTGGTTTCTAATTGATACCCTCGTCCTGAGAAATTAGGAATCCTAAATACCTATATGGCTCCTTACGTACTCTACTGGATCTGCGAATATCTTATGTTTCCACTTCTTCCTTAACCACTGACTTAGGTTGAGTCTCAACAATCCTTTGTTGTGTAATGGGTTCAACAAAAAGTAGAGGTGTATATTATATTTTTTCAATTTCTTGAAAATCTATTTCTCTTTTGGTAGTTTATGAACTTAGAAACTTTTCTTCTGGCAAGGTTCCAGTGCAAGTAACAAAGACTTTATTCCAGTGCAAGCAACAAAGACTTTATTTTCGTCTGGATTGTAGAAGTAGTATCCTAAAGTCTCTTTAGGATATCCTATGAAAACACACTTATCTAATTTAGGTTTGAGTTTATTTGAAAATACATGTTTCACATATATTTCACAACCCTAAATCCTCTAGAAAAGATGTCTTAGGTCTTTTACCCGTCTAAAGCCCGAATGGTGTCTTTTGCACCGATATAGTTGGTACATTATTCGACATGAATGTAGCTGTCTCTAGTGCGTGTCCCCAATATGGAGGCATGAGTTGTGAAACAATACCATATTCCTTCTAATGATCGTCAAATCCTTTACTCAGATATTCTCCGCCTCGATCAGACCGAAGCACCTTAATCTTCTTCTCAAGCTGGTTTTGTACTTCAATATGAAATTGTTTGAATTTCTTAAAGCTTTCAGATTTATGCCGCATGAGATAGACATATCCATATCTACTAAAGTCATCAGTAAAGGTGATGAAGTACTAGCATCCTTCTCTGGCTTCAATACTAAAAGTTCTACACACATTTGTGTGCACAATCCCTAGTAGATTACTAGCTCTTTCATTTTCATTACCGAAAGACTGCTTTGTCATCTTCTCATATAAACAAGACTTGCAATGTCAAAAGACTCCAAGTCAAGATACCCTAGAATTCTGTCTTTATGGAGCTTCTCTATGCGTTTCTTATTTATATGTCCTAGAAGACAATGCTAGAGATAAGTCTAGTTCAAGAAGTCCTTAGACTTCTTACTTACTTGATATATTTCACCTTTGTGATCTTGCAGATTTAAAGTGTATAGACCATTTTGAGAACATGCTTTGAAATGAAAAATATCATTTTTATAACATAAAAATAGACCTGTCTTAAAAACATACCGAAAAACACCGTCTATTCAATAAATCAAAAGAGATAACATTTTTTATAAGCCTAAGAACATAATAAAAAATTTTCAAGTTCCAGTATCATGCCCAAAGACAAACTAAGAATATATGTTCCTATAGCTTCTGCACTTACCATTAAGCCTTCGCTTACCCGTAGATCCATATCACCTTGCCTTAGCTTCTTACTTCTCTTGAATCCCAACAAGTGATTGCAAATGTGATGACCATATCTGGTATCGAGTACCCTTGATTCATAAGAAGTAATTAAGAAATCTATCATAATGATACCAAGTATCACTGGGTGAACCAATGTCCAGTTGCCCTATGTCAAGTGAGTGCTTGCATATATCCTTGCTTCCATAGATTGGGCAGCGAATAACTCGTAGCTCATCTATCCAATCATATACGTCCACTGAGTCAACTTCTGTGGTCTTGAGGTCCTCAAGTTTTAAATCGTCGCCAATGCTCATAAGCATCTCATGTAGTTATGCGATGGTCATTTCTAAACTTTCAACTGATTTAGCTACCTTAGCCTGGTAGTTATTTGTAAGGAAATTGAATATAAGCATAACTAGCTCATTTTGTTCGATTGGGTACTAAAGGCTGGTCAAGCAATCAAAGAGCCTTCTCATATCTATGAGATGATCGCTAATCGACTCGTCTTTTTTGATCCACCATTAAAGAATATCTCTCATGATGAGAAAACGCTCGACACAAGCATAACCACTTAACTTGCCTTCTAAAACCTGCACGACCTCGTGAGAAGACTTTTCTCTAAGATCACTCGTAAACTCGGGTGACATTGAGAAAATTAGAATTGACATGACGTCAGATTCATCAGCTAGATACTTATAGAAAGTATCATACTCGCTATCTTGAGCATTGCCGCCTAGTCGCATTATAGGCTTGTTTTCAATAATTTATAGCTTTCCTTGTGCACTTAGGACATTCCTAAAGTGTAGTTTCCAAATGGCAAAGTTTGGACAGGTAGGCTTCCATTTGTTCATGATGAGGCTAAGAGATTCTTCCGGTGTATAAAATGGAATAATAGAGAATAAAGACATCTACAGAAAATAAAGAAACCAATTTAGGATTACATTATAAAAATTTCTAATAAATTATCACCCTTAAAAGTAAATTTATTTGACAAGGTACCATATATAGCATGTGCCGATGCATGGTTTGAACACATCAACACCGACCCCGTGCTATTTCTGGCAAGGTTATCAAGATCGAGATCTTACCTAAGATCATTTTCGTCTTTCGAAGTTCAGATCGTAAGATCGAGTTTGAAATCTTAAGATTCTACCACAAGTCACTAAAGTTTTTTAGTTTTTTATGTGCTATAATATTGATCAAAAACCAATTATATAACATTTTTACGAGAGAATGAAAAATTAAATAACATACACCAAACCCGCCAAATTTTAAATTTTAAAAACATAATAAAAATACACTACAATTCATTGGTTTACAGATTTGATATGTGACTCTTAAACACATTCAATACATTTAGAGCACAATGTGCAAAACATATATTCTTTATTTCATAAAAAAATCTTCTTCTCGTGAACCTCTATCGCTTATAATAAAAGAAAAACAAAAAAATATGACATGAGCGTAAAGTAGAAAACCGCCAACCTAGCATAATGCTGACCACTTAAAAATGTAAAAATAATAAAGTGACATAATAGTACTCATCAAAAAATGTAAAAAGTAAAAATGTAAGATAATACTAATGATTTAAAAATGTAAAAAAAGAGATACGTGGGATCGTAGGATGTATAACAATCCTACGATCTCACATATGATCTTACGATCTTGAGTACAATTTTACCAATTTACAACCTAAGTACGATCTGATGCATTTTTGGTTTGTGGGATCGTAGGATCAGGATCGCGATTTTGATAACCATTTCTGGCAGGTAGATACTTTTCCAACCGTGTTAAAACTAAACATGATTCCTAAATCCTTGAGACATCGGATATACAAAACTGTGCATGCTTTAGTCCCATTTTAGTGCACTTGGGCCTGTCTCATCAGAGAATTACCAAATAGATCGCACCACCTAAGACAATGTACTCGAGCCCGTCTCATTAGGGAATCGCAAAGCCTTGCCCTATCCCACATAAAGTTTGACAAATGATACTCACGGTTTGGGCACATCAAAGCACCAATGTACCTTGAGTAGGATAGGTGTACCATTAGTTGAGTAGCACTACCAATTTAAGTATTTTGAAAAAGTGTTTAAGTAGTGAAATTTTTTTGCCTGTTTTAATTTTCATAAAGAAAATTACGATTTATATGCAAATAAAATTCGCAATACGTCTTTTAAGTCGAACATTCGTTTCGTCTTAAAAACTATATATTTTAAAGTCTTTAAAATATATTTACTTTAAAAACGAGTTATTCAACATATTATTATAATCATGAAATAAAACAACCACGCACGCAATAATAATATGTAAAGGAACAAACTACTATGTCATAGCCTTGCCCTTATCTAATGCCGATTTCCGTGAGTCATACGAAGAACGACGGTCTAAACCTAAGTGGATAATAATTAATTTTTGTAGTAAAACACGCGTTTACCGTCTTTTAGCCCGGTTTTAGGTGTTTTTTAAAAAACCGGGTCTAAGTAAGGGAGACTGAAAGTGTTTTTTTGTAGTCGCGAGCGATGTTTTGTTCTCTCACCTATGGCCTTCGACTCCACTTGGACTGACCAACCATTGGTGCCACGAAGAAATTTCTCTTTTGTTTCTTTGGAGATCAAAATCTAAATCTGACATCGTACACATCATCTAGCAGGCCACTCGACTTTCGTTCATCCTCTTCAAAAATGATTTTTATTTTTATGCTGCCAAATTAGGTAGAGAGTCGCCCAAGTAGTAGGTTTTGATAGTTGTTTTGAGTTGTCATTACTCTACCTCTTGTTGTAGTTTCTGTATACACCCTCGGTGGAGAAGAGGTCACAATCTCCTAAATCCCACGAATTAAAGATATAGTCCCACAAATTTTTACATTGCAACAGTTTACTAACACGTGGTTGTTAGTTTCTATCGTGTTTTGGTAGCATGGGCATAGGCTTGAGTGAAAGTCTATTCCCCTCAAGTCTAGTCCTAATACTCCATGTTGTATTGAAATTTTCTTTGGAATCCACTTATAGAAATTCGTTTCACGTCTCTCCAGATCCAATCTGAGTAATTTTTCATGCACTAACGACCTCATTGTTCTTGTTGTGAACGAGCCGTCATCTTCAGGCCACCATTTTCCTTTATTCGTCAAATGCTATCTTGGTGCTTGGTTCCTAGATAAGTTTCCTATCTCCTCAAATTCTGCAACTTCTCTTCCACTCGATGGTCTTCTCCACTCCCATCTCCAAATCCAACCTTCTCTTTCAAAGCTCCCTCTATCCTTTATTTATGATTCCTTGTATGAACAATCTTGGAAATCTCTCTAGCAGATTAAAGTTGCCTACTTAATTGTCTTTCCAAAAGTGTGTATTTGAACCTTCACTAAAGACTTCCTGAACTAGTTTTTGAACTCTATACCCAAGCAATATAATTCTTTTGTGATATCTACGTAGACATTTTTCCTGTTATCCGGCTGAATCTTTATCAAATCCTCCACGGACTTTACCGCCTTTTCACACATTGTTTCCCAATCATCTACAAACCGCCATAACCATTTGCCTGGTATGCCCAAGTTGCGCTATTAAGAGTACCAATATTGAGTCCCCAACCCGAACCCTTTTAAAGCTTTATCCCACCTGATGCAATGAATTTACATATATTTTCCGGCCACTTCCTCTAATAGAACTCACATCTCACTCTCTTTAGAAATTTGAGAAGTGTCTCTATAGTTTACTTGTAAAAATAGAACATGAGATATATAGTTGTTGGATACACATTAAGTTGGGTTAAATCTAGTTACAAGGAAATAGTAGCGTTTTTCTAAGTGATTCCTTTCTCTTTTGACTTTCGTAGTGGTTTATATATGACTTGATGATCTATCCAAGAGTGTGATCATTATTTATGCCTTTAATTTTGTCTAGGATAATGTTGCTTCCGTAGGTTCTGATGAGCTTTCCGGCTTAATCTACAAGACAGAAAACGTTAGTCTCATCACGAGTGTTGAACTCGTGACCAAGCTCGGGTGTGCGAGTAAGTATTTAAGTTTGATATTAATGGCCGGTGTAAGGGAATGTGTTTAGGTGAGTAAATGAGAAAAGGGGTGAGTAATGAATGAACTGATTCTGAGATTGCTTGATTATTTATAGAAATAAAACTGGTCCTTGTCCAGCCTCTTTATCCAATGGTTAAGCTGTTTATCCAGTCCGAGAAGTCAGACTAGTTCCTGCCACATTTGCGTATTAAATTTTCTTGTCTGGAGGTGGTAGCCTGAGCATTAAATACGTAATAAATGCGTATCTCCTAGGCGTGGCCCGGAGAAATCCTTGGTAAAGGCCAGTTATATTATTTTATTTAGTACCCATAGTCGTTTGAACCTTCGGGTCAGTTATATTATTTTATTAAGTACCCATAGTCATTTGAACCTTCGGATGGTCCAAGCTCCGGA
>JAUEJL010143004.1:0-10698 GCA_032274825.1 Drosophyllum lusitanicum | reverse complement strand
GAAAAAACATAGACCTAAAGTATTTGATGATAGCAAACCAAAGAAAATCCCAAAAGCTCAAACTCCACGGGGTTCGATCCCTAGACCAAAAACCCCAAAACCTGCAACTCCACATCTGGTACAAGATAGGAGGACGCAATCAAAAAAGAATAAATTTACTAGATCAACCAGTAATGGTGATGGAAATGTTGCGCAAGATGTCCAAGCAGCTTCTACGGCTTCCATACTTTCTGTAAAGTCATGTAAGCGTTCCTTGGATTTTGACCATCATTTAGTTGATAGAGAGTCCCATCATGTGTCAATCTTACAAAAAGTGCTTCCGAGACTTGGTTTTAGCCTTGAAGAGTCTGATTATTATAATAAAGTTGTTACTTCCAAGAGAAATACACCAAGGAGGAGTAAGTTTCAAAAGATGCATCATGAAGCTTCTACTGATAGAAAGCATGTTTTCTTCTATCAGCGCCGAAAGAAAACTAGTTCAGATACAGCCAGTCACTTCCCTAAACTGCAAGTGTATCAGAGGTCGTATCGAGAAAATAAGTGTTTGCAAAATAGCAAAAGGTGCGGACCCGTTTTTCCAAAAATGTTCAAGAAACAAAGAACCTTGAGAAAAAAGGTGACTATAGCTTGGTGGTCTAAATGTGGCAATGTGAGAAGATCGCATAGAAAACGCAAACAAATTACCAGCAAAAAGGTACAAAATAAAGTCAATAAATCCAAAGACAAGAAAGGACCGGTGAAACCCGATCTTTTTACAAAAGAATGGAATCTTCGTGTGTTTTCTTCAACCCCGAGAAGAAAACGATCCGTTATGCACCCTCGTCCTTATTTTAATACAATGCCTCACAATAACGAAAAATACTTTTTGTATCTAGAGGAAAATGTTCTTGAGGAGTGCCTCCCACCGCAAGAGCTACCTGTCCATAAAGTTGAGTGTTTTAACCCACTACACCGAGATTTCCAACAATTTGATAATTCTGATGGTAATCTGAACTGGCACCAACTTCATGAGGTTCCAGTGCTTGGCAATCAAAGTTTGGTACCCAGACATGCATACGCAGTTACTAAACAAGGTAATCAAGCCAATTGTCATTGACATTTTACCTTGCAAGTTATCAGATTACTAATTATATATCTTTTATTAACATGAGGTTGATTGATGCAGTTGTAAATAATTTATATGTAAGAGAAATGATGAAGTATTTAATCATGGAGATGGAGAAGCTAGACATCAATGGTCAATGCAAGGAACTTGTTGTACGAGATAATAATGTCAGTGGAGCACTTGTAAAGATGGTTCCTAAGAAGCGTAAAGTGCTTCCTAAAGTGGATCTTGATAAAGAGACGTTGAGAGTTTGGAAACTGCTGATGGAGAATGATGGGAGTCAACCTGTTGAAGAAACGAATAAAGATCAGGAGGAGTGGTGGGAAAGACAAAGAGATATATTTCGTGGACGAGTGGACTCATTCATTGCTAAAATGCATCTTATCCAAGGTATTATTTAATTTTTCTATAGTAAGTAATATACATTAGATTTGGTATGGTATCTAGCTCTAGAATCATGCCACCATGATAACTTTTAGACCTAGACCATACTTTAGCCCCCTGAACTTTTCCATTTCATTAAATTGGACTAAGATGTTATAGAATTATAGTGGAGATGCTTCTCAATGTTATTGAAACAAGTAATTGTGCATATATACTATTTCTGATCTAGATTTTGGTTTTACTTAAAAAACGGTCATTAAATATGTGTAGATCTGCGACCTCAAAAAAATAATTAAAGGCAAGAGTGAAACCAAAGCAAGCATGATCCTAAATAACAACCTTAGTTGAACCTATGTAGCCATATGCATATTGGTATTTCCTAGAAATTTGGTCATTTTTCTCACTAGTTATCACTTCGGAGAACTTAAGCTGACTTAAGAACATCTGTAACAGGTGACAGGCGTTTCTCACCATGGAAAGGTTCAGTTATTGACTCGGTGGTTGGAGTTTATTTAACACAAAATGTGGCAGACCATCTTTCAAGGTACACATCATATTTTTTCATCCTCTGAGTTTTAAATGTGAAGCTTGAATTATTGTAATTGACTGTACGTAATCCGTCTATTCTTATACAATAAAAATAGTTGCCCTTGTCAAACCTGAAAAAGTACTTACTGTGGATATTTATGGGCTATGAGATTGCTTTTAGGTAAGCAGAATAGTTTCAAGTTTTTGTTAGGTTTATAAACTTAATCATCATAGATAATTAATCGCCTGTACCGATAGTGAGGTATTTTGACTGTATAAATGTAGACACACACACACATTCACACTCTATTATGGTGTTTTTTTGTTGCTTTTTACAAGTTTTCCAATTATTGTGGGTTTTTCTTATTCAAAATGCGTAAACACAAGATGCTCTATCACAATGTAAATCAAATATACATTTAACTAGTTTCAGGAAGAAAATTGCAGTGTGATTGTCTCAGACCACTTGTCCTACATGCACTCCCAAGATTCTTAGGCCACTATAATACTATCTAATGGTGAAGTATAAACCATGTATCTAATAATTCTAAGCCCGTCAAATATGAAAGGATTGTTCTGTCAACCATCAAAACACGAGTTGTCAAATGTGAATTTGGTTGAAACCAAAAACCTGATTGTATTTTCTACATGTTTTTAAAAGTCAACATAAGTACTTTATGTCGCAAAAGGGGAACATGCTTCTGAATTTTATAATTTTTAAAATAGTCGCTTTTTTTTTAATGTTCATGTTACCGTGTATCTTTTCAGCTCTGCTTTCATGTCTGTAGTGGCAAGATTTCCGGCCAAGTCCAGAAACAAAGTAGATGAAACCGTTGAACTATTAGCTAGTCAAGAATCAGTTACAAGCAATACATATGTCCATCGAGGGTTCCCCGAAAATAATGAAACTGAGCAAGCTACAAACAGTTCATGTGCTGATGTTAATGATGTGATTCCAACGACAGAACTTGAAGAAGATTCTGTTTTGAATCCATTCCTTGTTCAAGATAAGACATGTGTCAACAATAATTCTAATACTTTCAGGAAGCTTCTAGAAGTAGAGGAAGCAGACTATCTGAAACAGTTTTCTAAGTCCGACCCCAATGAATCACTACTAAACGAGAGTAAAGTCAGTGGAGATCTGAGGATGAGCACTATAGAAAGCGAAGAGCAAAGTGCAATATCGATTAATTTGCCAAGTTCTCACGAATCTTCTGCTAAAGTCTCTGGTGTGACCGTGAGTTTATCTGGGACTTCAGAAAGTGAATTCGTGGGTCAATGGAAGTCAACCCATGAAGAAAAACCAAAAGTTGTTGCTCCAATTTGCAGCCTCCAATCTGAAGTCACATTTGAACAAGGACTAGATGCTGTAAACAATCACCAGAGCATTAAGGAAATACCTGTAGAATCAAGAAGCATGGGAAAGAAGAAAAACAAGATTGAGAAAAAGCAAGAAACAAAAACTGACTGGGAAGAACTGAGGAAAACTTACTGCAAAATGGGAGGAAAAGAAACGAGTGAGAATAACATGGATGCAGTTGACTGGGATGCAGTTAGGCGTGCTACGGTGAAAGAACTTGCTGACATAATAGTGGACCGAGGAATGAATAACGTGCTGGCTGAACGAATAAAAGTATACAGCTTTATACAAAGAGTAATTACATAAAAGGTTTAGCAATTCTTACAAAGTTGGACTTATGTTTTGACCTTTTGGCAGGATTTTTTAGATCGAATGTACAAAGACCATGGAACCCTTGATCTCGAGTGGTTAAGGGATGTTCCGCCAGACAAGGCAAAGTAAGTGATGTAATAAGCTATTGTCATCAAAACAATCTTTTAAAGTTTGATATTTACAGTTCTTATTTTTTGTAGGGAATTCTTGCTAAGCATAGAAGGAATCGGCCTGAAAAGTGTGGAGTGCGTACGACTTCTTACGCTTCATCATCTTGCTTTTCCTGTAAGGGTTTTGATATTCAAATATCTTTTTCTTCTTACAATGGGTGTGTTCGATACACAACTTTTTAGAGTTTTTGGAGCTGGTAGCCTTTTGTTTTAAAAGAAAAAGCTACAAGTCATGTTCGGATGAAAAAACTGGAAGCTTTTTTTTTAAAACAAAAAGCTCTAAAACAAAAAGCTTCTTGAAGTAGCTTTTAAATACCAAATTACTTAAATACCTTCTTTAATTGTTTAATAATTCCTTCTATTTTTATGATTTGTCATTTTACACTATTCAGTTCCAATTTGCCAAACACATATATAATTAAAATATACAGCTTTTAGCTCCAGCTACCAACTATTTCCGCCAAACATACCCAATATTACCTTCCATTTCAATATTTATGGATTTGTTTGTTATAGGTTGACACAAATGTTGGTCGGGTAGCCACACGTCTAGGGTGGGTTCCACTGCAACCTCTCCCTGATGCAGTCCAAATTCATCTTTTGAATGCGTAAGCAAATTCCATACATTGCTTTTTAGCTTCTCAACTCTCGAATTATTTTCACAAACTTTGAAGTAAATCTCACAAAACTTGACTATTGTAATTTTCTGATAATTTATTTCAGGTACCCAATGGTAGACACCATTCAGAAATACCTGTTCCCCAGGCTATGCACCCTTGATCAAAGAACATTGTAAACTGTCTTTCTGCATACTCATTTAATCTTTATTATGGATACATATTATACGATTATAACTTATTAACAAAGGCTACACAACCCAGACTGTGTGCTGATTCCATCTCCAATCTGAAGTCTGACTATTGATTTTGGGAAGTCAAAATCTGATAATTTGTTAGATTCAATATTAACATAAATTTCTTATATCCATATATTTGTTATTACTTTCATTTTGTTATCAATATAACACTTGAATAATTGAAGTTGAAAGGTAATCCATTTTGACCATCAAAAGTCAGATATTGTTCTTTCCCCGAACAGAGAGCAGATGGGGATTTTATTTCCTCCATTAAATGATTCCTGCAAAATCAGTTGATTGTTTTAAAGCCCAATTCATGTGCATCACAAACTCTAGTATTATTCATCAGTATTTCTCACAAGAATCTTATTGCATGACTTTCATTTGAATACAGATACGAGCTTCATTATCAGCTGATCACATTCGGAAAGGTATCTTTCTTTTCCGTTATCTTCATAAGTTTCTTCTGATTACTTATAAGTTTTTAATATATTCATATTTCATAGGTATTTTGCACAAAGGTAAAACCAAATTGCAATGCGTGTCCAATGAGAGGAGAGTGCAGACATTATGCAAGTGCATTTGCTAGGTTCGTATCATATTCACTCCCATCTTCATATATACATTGCTTAGAAGAATTAAATCTTTAATGATAACTAGACAAAATAAGTGTGTTTGTATATTAAAAGAAATAATAATAATTTATAAATTTGGTCTTACGGACTATTTTTTCTTTAATATTAAACCTTCAAATTTAGTGATAGGCTTGCTCTTCCTGGATCAAAAGGAAGTAGCATGGTAACTTCAATCGTCCCTGCTGCAAATGTGCAAAGCCCTTCAACGTCCGGTCGACCATCATCATCTTTTGACGTAGAAGTCAACCACTCGGGTTCTTCAAGTTATCATGGTCAAACTTGTGAACCTATAATTGAAGTTCCCCCATCTCCCGAGCCTGAAGTGGAAGAGAGATTGCCGGACATTGAAGATTTATTTTGCGAATCTGATGATGAAATTCCCACCATCAGACTTAACACCGAATCATTCAAGGAAACTTTAAAGGATACAATAGGTGCAAATAAAATTTCTTTGCCGGAGGCTGACATGTCGAAAGCTCTAGTTGCTTTGTCAGCAGAAGCTGCCTCCTTTCGCGTGCCACAAATGAAATTTGTAGCCAGATTGAGGACTATGCATCTTGTGTAAGTTGCAATTAGTAATCTCTATCTTCCGCTGTTATTTTTATTTGCTTGTTTGTGTTCTATTTATAATGCGAAAACACACAAAAAATTTTATTTAAATTTTGCTGATACAGCTATGAGCTTCTGGACTCCCATCCCAGTTTGGCAGGGGTAAGTATTCCTTATCTATCTTATTACCTCCTCAGTCCAAATTACAATGTTCCACTTGGCAATAGAGGTGGGAAAATGGGCTGGGTGGGTAATGGGTTGAAACCTGTAATTTATGGTATAAACTCAAAGCAATTCGGTTAAACTTGGGTTGATGTGGAACATTTATTGTCATCAGTTTTTTATTATTAGTGTGTTAAATATGATTGCTAGAATCATATTATTTGAATGATAATGTGATCTTATTGAATAAACATTTTTTGAAGTTGACACATTAAAAGTTTCCTTTGGGTAACTTTTTGAACCATTTTCTTTTTAGCTATTTCTTTGTTAATTTTAACTAGTTAAACGTGTAAGAATGAAGATATCTCGAATCGACCAATTTATAAGTAAATGGGTCAAATGGCCACCTCTACATGGCACACAAGACAGAATTGAGAAAACATATGGACCACATTACCACAATCAATCTCACTTGGGATCCACACACACATATATCTTAAAGGCAAATAGGTAAATCAACAAAGAACTTTTAAAAAAGAAATTTTATATTGTTAGAACTTAGAACAACAAATGCAAACTTTTTAAAAATAATATGTATTGCATATTTTTTGGAGATGATCTTATAATCTTTAAGACCTAGAAGGTTTTATTTTCTGCCTAATATTCTATTTATGAATGTATAGTTTGATGAAAGAGAACATGATGACCCGTCCCCGTATCTTCTTAGGATATGGCTTCCAGGTACTGATTTAAATTGCTCAAAATTGATGTAAAAGCTACTTTGGGTTAACTTCTACCTTTTTTTTCTTTGATGTGATGAGTTTATTGGATCTCTTAAACAGGTGAAATACCCAAATCATTAGCTAATACACAAAGCAGTGTATGTGATTCAACCGATAATAATCAAGAAGAAACAGTTAAAGGAACAATCTTGGTATGGATTTATAGATGACATATTATAATACTAATTGTATCGACATTGTATGATATTTCAAACTAAAATTTGTTAATTCTGATCTGCATCCGTAGATACCTTGTCGTACTGCAACAAGAGGGACATTTCCCCTTAATGGGACATATTTTCAGGTTAACGAGGTATGTGTGCTTCTTCCAGATGCCTATAATTAGAGGTGGAAACTTAGCAGGTTGTGTAACGGGTCAAAATTAGTTGGGGTTAAAATAGGCAATTTGTTTGTAAAGTTCCGGTTCGGTTGGATCAGCTTGAAACAATTTTTCTTAATATTTTGTTACTTTTTCATGAACATTTGGTGTGCCAAATATGATTTTTATATTGTTTTAAAACTAATCATTTTTAATAAAATTATTTAGCAGTTTTATACATTATGAATACACCATGTCTTAACTTCAACCTCTTTGACCCATATGACCAGTTTCCCTGTAGCTAATTTTTATTTTATTTTATTTGTTTAACCCTATTCATTAATTGGTCAAAATGCCACCTCTACTTTCAATTCATATGTGATTGTTGCAACATGATCATGAATTTACTTATTCAGGTATTTGCTGATGATGAAACTAGTCATGTTCCAATGGATATTCCGAGAAGTCTGCTGTGGAATTTGCCAACACGAGAATTAGGTTGTGGGTCATCTGCAACATCAATATTTAGAGGTGTGTTTTTGGTACTTCATTATTTTTTTCAGCTTTTGAGTAATTTTACAGGGCTACAAAATACTAACTCTATATTTGGTCAGCACTATCAACTGGTGCCATTCAGCGCATTTTTTGGAGAGGTACGAAGCAAAACTTCTTGTGTCAAATTCTACATAACGATTTTACACTGTCCATAGTAAATTTAGAGCTGGCAATTTGACCTATATATTTATGGGTGGGTCAATTCGAGTTATGTTTATTTCTAATGGGTCGATCAGGTGAAAAAAGAAAACAGTGTTTATATCTAAAGGAAATGGGTTAAATGGTCAAAAGAATTTTTCTAACCATGGTTGGCACACTAATTATATAAAAAAATCTGAAATTTAGGCAGAAAATGTGTTCCAGGTTAATACGACTTAACGCATTTAAACCAGTACAAAAAACTACCTGTTTTGACCCAAACCCATATTGATCGGTTACCTGATGTGCCGGTTTTGCCATCTCTACTCTACTGTCTACATAAATCAAAACATAAACTTCAGCGCCCTTGAAACACTCGGGTGAAAACTAGTAGATATTAAGTTTTGTTTTAGCAATGGAATCACAGAAGTTGCACCTTAAAGTTTTGTAATTAACAGAAGTTAAAAACCAAATATTTTCCTAATAATATACTTTTTTGTGGGTAAAACTTTGGTTGATATCGTTGCAGGATCGATATAAACTAATCATATTCATATATATACTTTGGTCAAATATTGTTGCAGGATCGATATGTGTGAGAGGATTCAATAGAAAAACGAGGCTACCTCGATCTCTTCATCATAGATTTCATATTTCAACAACTGCAGTTGCAGCAGAGAACAGAAAATTAGGGAAGAGATAGGATAGGACTAACAAGCATTAGGCCTGTACATAATTATTTTTCTTATCAATGTAAGTAGTTAATTATTTCACAACAAGAGAGGTGGGGAACAAATTTAATTTATAATTCTTTAACAGAAACTTCAAATCCTTTCTGAGTGTCACATTTCCATTTACAGACCTTCAAATAATGGTTGTTATTGGAGGGGTTAAATGCAAATGATAGAAACCTCTTCAGGTCAATATATTTATTATTAGGGTGTCTTGGTTTTCTCCTTTCATGAAACCAGTATCATATTTTATATTTTTTATTATTTAAAGAAGGATCTAGTTTATTAAAATGTATCAACTTATCACGTTTTGTTATTGTATGTATCAAGTTTTGAAAGTTACCATATAATGTAGTGAATTTTTTATAATTACCATTTAATGTATCGAATCTTGTGTAGTAGGTCACATGTTGGCTTGGCAACGGTTTTGTTGAAGTAGCTAGTGATGTGGAATCGGACTTGGATTTTCATGGTTTAATAATAAAATTAGGAGCAGAGGGGTAGATCTTGTTTCAGAATCGATTTCATCCCCTCTTCATGAGTACACAGGTACATAATCTGCAATTTATGTTCGAACATGCAATTTTTGTTCAAACATGAATCGATTCATAGATTCGAGTTGTTTGCAAACGAAATGTGATTTTGACTGTTGATTCATAGGTTTATTTTGGTTCTTTGTTCTTGATTCAAAGGTTCGAGATCTGCGATTTTAGTTCTTGATTCCTGATTCAAATGAGATGTGCGATTCCATATGGTTTGTGTTCATGGGTTTTTATTTCCCAATCTGAGTTTTGATTATTGTTCTTGATTGTTGCAATTTAGGTGTAGCGTCCCACTTTTTTTTAAATAGATAAAACACATAATTTCACATGATTTGAAGTTGTAACAGGTATTTAATTGCCCTTGCATTTGCAAGGGAAAGAATTTACAACCAACAAATTATTTCTAGAAAATAAAATATTGTTTAGTTTATATAATATATAAATATTATTCTTCTAGATCCAGGGGCTATAATTTTGGGTTTAAGATGTGGTATTGTGGTTGTAGTAATAAAACGATGTGATGACTGTATACTTCGTACTTGTGAATTAGGCAAACTATTTTTATTTTGTTTAGCGGAAGTTTTTCGGAGCTTTTAAGAGTTGAAGCTTTTAAGTAGCTTTTAGGAGTTGTTGGGAGCTTTTAAAACCCAATTTACATAAATATTATTTGATTAATTTTGTTTCTTATTTAAACGTTTATTTTTGGGTCTTTATATGTATTTTTACATTTTTAAGCTACGGTTACAACTATTTTACCAAACACTTTCGTACAAATAAACTCCAACTTTCAGCTCTAAATAAAAGCTTCAGCTTTAAGCTCCAGCCTCAGCTTCGGCTCCAGCTCCAACTTCCGACTAGTTACGCAAAACATACACATAACCCAATGAAAATAATTTAAGAGTAACTTAAAAACAATCTCATCATTTCTTTGGTTTATTTTTCAATAACAAAATTAATTTTGTAAACAAAGTTACAATCTAGGTTTATGAATAAAACAAGATCACCCCAATACACTCCTGGTGATCTTCACGGCGGTTAATTACCAGTGATCCCACCGATCACCAAAATTTCATACATTCATGACGATGAAGAAGAGTTCGCACTCAATTCAACTCCATACGGCTTCGATCTCGTTTCCGGTTCATGGACGGATCCTTAATTTCAAATTCTAACATCAAAATCCCTAATTTTCACAATCGGGATTTTTCTTGTTCTTCACCTCTTTCGCTATTTCACGTTTCCTTCAACCAAGATAACGGATGTTTTGCATGCTGTATCAATCAGGGATTTCGAATATATATTTGCTATCCTTTTCGAGAAAAATTCCGTCGAGATTTTGAAAATGGACCGCAGTATTGGTATCACGGAGATCTTGTTTCGATACACTATATTCGTGTAACACCGCCTCAGGTAATATCAAAATCTGTGGAAATTTAAGTTTTTAAACTGCGTGGATCCATTTGTAACAAAAGTGTTTACCTGTTTGATTATCTTAACTAGTAATTTAAAACAACGCAGCGGACCATTTTAAACCAAACAAACAAACCCTATTAATTATTACAGATTAAAA
>JAUEJL010142993.1:0-10698 GCA_032274825.1 Drosophyllum lusitanicum | reverse complement strand
CAATCTTAGCCGTCCAATTCCCCCTCCTTCAATTGGATTGTCCACCCATGAATTCCTTACATGCACCTTGCCACACTTAATCCCCTCACGCTCTTCATCCATGAATTCCACTTACCACTTGAATGACCAAAATTGGTTCTCGCAGTTCTCGTACAAAAAACAGTCTTGTTTGAACCCTCCCCTATATATATATATATCCACAATATCCTCTAGAATCAAACATAATTTAAATTACTCATTTATGAGTATTAGGATGATGTTCGAAATGCTCGACGTCACATTAAAATAAGATCTTATTTTGCAAAACAAGCTTACGACATGTGTAATTTGGGTTAACCTGAAAAATCTATCCATCCTTTATACGTTAAAGAGTTTTCTTGATGTGTTATTAGGAGACAATACATAGTTTATGTTGCATTTCCAATTGTAGGCAACCTTCCGAGGAGGCGTTCAATTTCGTCCTTTGATTCTAGCCATTCAACATCTATCGTTTGGTCAATTGAACTTACTTGAATGTCGTTTTGAAGAAGGCATTCAACGATGACATCGTCGCAAAAACATTAGGTGATCGAGACAATGAAACAACATTAATCCTTTGCCCCTCTTAATTGTGACGCCATTTGTTAGGAATAACAGTATTTACATACCAATTTCTACACTATTGCTTCTTCATTTGCACGAGGCTTATGCCCTAGTGGCAACATACCACTCCCTGCAGAGTCTGAGCTTGAAGTATGTCCTGGAGCTAGCGAATCATGTTGTAAGAACAATTTCTATCAAGATTTACATCTCTGGATTCATAATGGAAGTCACCAAATAATCAACATCTAGTAGGTTATTGAAATTCTTTCAATAAGCATTCATCCGGATATCAATAAACCCAAAATAAAACTATTACGGTAGGATCCATATATGTCCAATACAAAGCTTTCATATGTCATGCTAAAACATGATATTTCTGGTAGGTATATCTTTACCAATAAGTACAATACGACTCTTAAATCTTTATAGGATTTCAGACGTTTATATGAGTAAGTTTAAACCTACCTATGCTTTGTGCCCAATATAATTTTGGGAAATCGCCAGCAGATCGTACACCACCTAAGATGGTGAGCATTGGCACAATCAAATCAATGACTTGTTGGAACTCACCCTCTCACACAAAGTTTGACAAATCATACCACACACTTTTGGTGTGTCGGTAACAATACACCTAAATAGGGCATGTGTCAATTACATATGTATCGTGTCAATCTAAGAGTTTTTAAGGTTTAAATTTTAAAACTTATGATTCAAGTATTTAATTTTAATAGAATTTAAAATATGATTTACATTTTTAACTAAAAAGCTTCACAACTCGTCTATAAATCCAACTTATAGTTTTAGTGATACAAAAATTTAAAATCTCCATTTTAATAAATCACAACAAATTATAAAATCTAATTTTATATATAAAACTTTCTGTGGTTCCTTTTATTTTAATAAATCACAACAAATTATTTAGATCATCATTTCCCTTTTATAAGTATTGTGGTTCTTTTAATAATTTCATCACTAACACTTTTTTGTTTTACATTGTCATATTTCAATCACACATAATGCATGAAATAAAACAAACATGCCGTTTATAAAAAAAATACAGTAAGTTTGATTTGATTAACCTAAATTTTAATATAGTTTGTATGTTGTTAGGATCTTTTGATTTCACAAAACTCAAAACATCCCTAGCATCCTGTATGGACCTTGAGATCGAGTTCAAACTAACTTTGCCAAGTGCCAACTTGGCAACCTTCAAACACAACTCCGGTGATTTTTCAACTTAACTCAGTTGGTAACATGCTGTAAGAGATTACATTGTATACAATGTAACAATTAATAAATACGTGATGTATAGTAAAAATATTAAAGTATGTTAAATACGATAATCATTTATATTTTAATAAAACTATCACTTTACCATTAAACAATAATTTTTAGTTAATTATATGTTTTAGGGAGTGGTCCGAGTGTTGCATGTTAATTGTATTCTAAAAGCAATTATTAGCCTACATTTTTTAAAGTATGTGTATGTATAATGTTATGCGATTTCAATTATGCACACTTTCCTTGACCAACAACAGATGTTTATATGTAATTTTTTAGTGGAAGTATTTATTGATTTAAATCTAACACTAGACCCTATAATTAGTGTTGGTAGCTTTATCTTACCAAGTGTTATGGAGCTAGCCGGTTGAAGCTGATTGAGAGGACTGTCAACCTTTCCTCTTCCTATGTCGAGGGACTTCACAAGGCGTTTCGCCGTTAAAAAAATAGAGGTGTATGTTGAATTTCTATAAATTTATATTTTGTATTGTGTGGCGTGCACAAAATCATTTTTAAAAAAGATTGAATTTTTTTTGTATTGGATTTGTGATAGTGTATGTTGAAGTTTCATAAATTTGTATTTTATAATTTATATATGTTACTTCCCTCTCTATTTGTGTAACTATATGTAATTTCTATATCAATAATTAAAAATTACATACATATAATTGCAAAAAGTATATAAAATTGTCGTCTTATTTCATGTTTTAAAAAACATTATGACTTCGCTATATGTCTTAAGCTTAAGACCTATCTTTATTGTCGTATCACGCCTCACGTTTTTTAAAACCATAATCTTATCTATCAAATTACTTTCTCACGTGTTTGTAAGTTTTTAACCTTTGATGAAAAAATCTCTTAGGGGGTGTTTGTTTTAGTTTATTTAAGGCTTATTTTTTATAATCTAATATTTTCTAATTTTTAAGCTTATTATGAATCATAAAAAGAAAATAACTGAATTAGACCGAAAAAAAAGCTTATTATAAGTCCGGAAAAAGCCCTATATAAATTAAAACAAACAACCCTTAATAACTGAATCGGGTCGGTAAAGTATTAAATCGGACACGCTTACAATTTTAGAATCGGGCCGGTCAAAGATTGATCGGGTTTCGAGGGAAAAGAAAATCGTCAAGTTGGCTACTTGACGAGGGTCTGACACATTCTTTTCAATTGTTTTTGTAAAATAACACAACACACGATCACAATTCACAACAATTTCTACTTCGTTTACGCAATTTCGTTTCTTAATCGGCCATCAAATGTTGTCACAACCGGATTCTGCTGAATCTTTACCACCTGCATCGGAATCCGACTATATCGAAGTCGCCGTCGTTGAACAACCTCCGTCAACCTCCTCCGATGACTTCTTCTCTTCGACCTCCGTCGCCTCTGCATCCCCCTCCTCCTTATCCGAAGAGATCAGAAAACCCTCCCCTGATCCTTCTCAAATCCGTCCTCAGATCCCCATTACATGGCCGTCAGGTGGCACTCTAACCCTAGATTGGGTAACAAACCTCATGTCAACCTTCGATTGGTCATCGAGGAACCTCCGGCCGTCGGAGCTTCCTACGGTGTTTCCGGTGGAAGTTTTCGATGCTCTCGTGCTCACCGGGTCCAAAATTTTACATAAAGAGCCCAATTGTGTTTCGATTGAACCTGATAAGGATGGTATGACGGGATCGAGTGTGGTGGTTGTAGGAGATGTGCATGGGCAGTTGCATGATGTGTTATTTTTGTTGAAAGATGCAGGGCTTCCATCTGAAAATAGGTTCTTTGTGTTTAATGGTGATTATGTTGATAGAGGAGCTTGGGGTCTTGAGACATTTGTTCTACTACTGGCTTGGAAAGTAAGTAATACTCAATGGATCTCAATTTTTTTGCAGCAATGCATATGAGAATTGTTCTTGTTAAACAGTCTTTTCATTCATATCAATTTCGTGTTCCAGAAGCAATTTTTTGATTGCTTCGATCAAGACATGCTAAGATATTACAAGTTTCTTGCAAGAAGAATAAGTCATTTTTTTGTAGGTAATTTTTTAGGTTTGGAATTTGTTTAGTTTCTTTTTGTTAAATTTGGATGATATGTGTTGTCATTATGATCTATTAACAGAAGCATTTCTGCACAATGTCTCCCTAATTAGAAACAAATAAGAGAGATATCGGAGCTACTTGAAGTTTTTGGTTAAGAAAACAGAACTTTTTTAATTCTTGATTACATTCTGCACTTCACTCTAATCTTAACTGCCTAACCTGACTTCTGCTATACTAAACCTCTAACTACTAACTGAAAAAGAGAATGCTAATTCCAAAAGTGAAAAGATGTTCCTACCCTTCTAACTTGGATGCAAATCCCATATTTGACGATACTTTATGCATCATGAGCATGTATGACAAATAAATTAGTTGATTGAATGCAAATCTCATGCGTAACTTGTTTAGTTAGTCTATTAACCCATAAATAGTAACATGCTTCCTTCTAGAGCACATATTTTTTATAGCAGTTAACTATAGTGTGGTTGATACCAATATTCATATTCAATGTGAATGTTTTGGATTAAAGAACAGGACATAAGAAGAGGTTACGATTCTCATACTTATATGACATGTTTTCTAGGTCATTATGCCACAAAGAGTCTTCCTACTTCGTGGGAATCATGAATCCAAATATTGTACCTCAGTTTATGGATTTGAAAAGGAAGTTTTGGCCAAATATGGTGATAATAGGGAAGGAAAACATGTTTATCGTAAGTGTCTTGGATGTTTTGAAGGACTTCCTCTTGCTTCAATTATAGCAGGGCGTGTTTATACAGCTCATGGAGGGGTTTTTCGTAATATACCTGCTACTCCATCAAAACGAGCTAAAGGAAAAAAGAACCGTAAAGTTATACTGAACCCAGAACCGCTTCCTTTATCTCTTGGTTCTATGGAGGAATTATCTAAAGCCAGACGATCTGTACTTGACCCTCCATGGGAAGGCCAAAATTTGATTCCTGGGGATGTTTTGTGGTCTGACCCTTCAATGAAACCTGGACTTTCTCCAAACAAAGAAAGAGGTATTGGCCTTTTATGGGGTCCAGACTGCACTGAAGACTTCTTAAAGAAGTTCAGTCTTAAGGTGATGCTATGAATGTTTTAGATTTGTTTTCATGCATTAGATCTTTTTAACATTTTAGTTATATATCATCATTATTATTGCAGTTGATTATTAGATCTCATGAAGGTCCTGATGCAAGGGAAAAACGGCCTGGTCTTGAAAGAATGGATGAAGGGTACACAATAGATCATGTAGTGCCTTCTGGGAAACTGATTACTGTCTTCAGTGCTCCAGACTACCCACAGTTTCAGGTGTCTCTCTGCTGCTGTTCTTTATTACTCTACTTAATGCTGCAACTGATGTTTATTATGGGTGCTATAAGTTATGTTTTAAATTCTTTCACTTTTTTATATTTTCACAAGTTGAGTCTATGTATCCTTGTGTGGGAAGTGGGTATTCTAAATTGAGCACTAAAATGGAAGGTAAGAGGGGATCATTAGAACCCACAGGTGTAGATTGCTTACAAATTACATGAGCTAAATGCTCATAAGAAAAAAAAAACATTATTAACGTTTACTTGTAACTATCATCCTAAGCCAATAACATGTAGCATTAAGATATCTTACAATATGTAAGTAACCTAATGCTAAATTCCTACCTGACTACTATTCTTGCTAATGAAGTGCTTTGAATTCCAAAAGCTATTTTCTTGTTAATAAACAGGCGAGGGAGGTTTTCTACTAAAACTACTTCATGATAGTTTACTTTAGCTATCGACATAGCATCTTTAGTTTTATAAAAATATATTAGGATGAGCATGCAACAAGTCCCCTAGACGCTATGCTTCCTCACATGTGGTGTGTCTCACTTCATTCATCCCATCTCCCATATATATTAGAAATTGACTTACATTTTAAACATAATCATTAGCTTCCTTTTAGTCAATTTGCCATGCTTGGAGAAATTAAGGAAGTCTGTTGGTTTAATGTATAACAAACAGGACAATAGCCAGTTAAATTTGTTCTGAAATGTTCTAGTTTACTAAAGGCATGTTGAAGAGAAAAAACTGGTTATATAAATTTGTTCTAATTTACTAAAGGCATGGTGAACAGAAAAAACCGGTTATATAAATTGTGTGTGGTGGGTTACAGTCTAATAGTAATAAATGCCTAAATGGTATGATGAGTTTACACATCAAATTGAATATAAATTTTTCTTCAATGATGCCCTTTAATTAACGATATGTTGATTTATATATTGTTATATTAAATTAAACGTTGTATATGCTGTAAACTTATTAATTGATATGAACTTGTAAAAATAGTTTAATATTTAAAAAACTGGAAGCTACTTACTATTCTTTGTTTTAATTATAGATATTTAAGTTCTGCTATAAATTTCATAAATTGATACCGTATATGTAGTTTTTGCATGCAATGATAGTATTTGTATACAAATATGCATACTATTAGTACTTTTTCTTCCTAAGCATGCAGTTTGCAATACATAGGAGAAAGAGAATGCCACATCATATACATGATTATAAAATTATATCATGAGGTTCAACCCCCAAAACATGGAAGAGCTTAAATCTTTTTCAAGGAAACAAGTTTGAATTTTACATAAATTTCTTAAGCCTAGTTACATGAATAGTTGTGGTTCTGATGCACATGGCATCATTGAAACCTTTTGGATTTAATAATATTGTTATGTTAAACAACCAAAAACCCATCCCCAAATATGTTTCAGGAATTAACATTTTACTGCACCATCTTTTTCACTTCTTAGGCAACGGAGGAGCGGTACAAAAATAAAGGAGCATATATTGTCCTGAAATCACCTAATTTTGATACCCCCGTCTTTCGTAGTTTTGAAGCCGTTGTACCAAGACCCAAGGTATGATCTTTTTTTTCCTTTTCTTTAACTACTTTCCCTGAATTACTAAAGTCACCAGCACTTCTCCTTCCTAAATTGTAAGATTTTTCTATGAACTTTTTATCAACTAGGACCTGTGTACCATTTACATTTTATTTCAACTATGTGTCAAGTCAAAGTTTCAAGTTTTGATGAAACAGAGAGTAATCACAAGTAGTATGATGTCCATGTGATTGTTTTTCAAAGAAAACCTTCATAAAATTTCAAGATTTCTGAATAATTAAAAAGGATTCAGCAAACCTTGATAAATTTTGCGGTTACACAGGTGAATCCCTACTATGATTTTGAAGACGTGATCGATTCTGATGAAGAATTAGATCTAACGCTGATGGTGGAGGCATCCTGATTGAGCATGTAATCATCTATTGTAATTTCCCCATGAATCGTCTCCTGTTTATGACTTGTTTTTTGTTTGTGATTTTCATTGCATAGTGTTTGGTTAGTGTATGGGGGTTAAGTGTTCATGAACTGCCCCTGCAAAATTGCAAATGTAGATTGGTATGTTAATTTAATATGTAACGTTGGGCGGTTATAAATCAATTTTCCAAAACAATGATAATATAGAGTTTCTGTAATTCATTCCCCTAAACTTGTACATTGCCAGCCTTGGTCTTTTATTTAGCTTTTCCTTTTCCGATAATAATAATTTTTTATTTTAAATAGATACATATAAACTCTGGTTATAGGTATTTTGTGTTCATGGTTTCTGGTTATATGTACTTTTTTAAGTTATGATATTAGTTATGTGATCAAAATTTTAAAATATTGCTTTTAATAAACACCCTTTTCATCTGATTTTTAATCTGTATTTGATGTTTTATAACTTGAAATTTAATTTGTATTAACTTGCTTTTTATAAGTATCTTTTTTATTATTAAATTTTTAGTTATTAAAATGGTATTTATACATTCAATTAACTTCACTTAATTTAATCAATGACATCCATTTAGTTAATACATGTAAAATGGTAAATCATAGCATTAAAATTAAAAGATTAAAATATTTAACAAAATTGCCCACATAATAGATTTAACAATTTGGTTATTTTGATGTTAGCTAGGGGTGAGCATGGTGTTAGACTAGTATCGATTTTTTTGAATACCGAATTTGGTTTAAAAACGGTATCGAATACCATATAGAGTATTTATATACGGTACCAATACCGGGTATCTATTTTACCTAGTTGGTTCGGTACTAGTCCTGAATACGGAGTCCCGGGTACCAATTTAGCAATATTTCAAGTACCGAGTACCAAATCAAAGAGTATAACTCGATTCCGGTACGGTTCTGTATTTCGATTCCCACGCTCACCCCAATGTTTATAACGCATTAATTCCTATTACTTCACATATAATCTACTTTTGGAAATAAAAAAGGCTTAGAATGTTGTTTTATGTATTTTAATTAATTGTTTACTTGCAAGATCTTTTTTTTAGTTTTAAACAATTGATTCAATATATGCAAAGACAAGTTTACCAACATTTACCGTTACATCTGCTTTGTTGTAAAGGTGACACAAAACAATTATCTTGTTTCTTGGAGTTTGATTTCTGGTGTGTGTGTGTGTTGAGGAATCTTTCATTATGGTTTCACAATGGTACAAAAGGTCTCCACAATAATGTTTTAAAAGACCCAAAATGCTAACATCATTGTGTGGTACAATTATTATTCTACGAGAAAACTTTTTTAGAGGTTCGAAATTTAAGAGGATGAACATAAAAGAAAAAAAAACAATAATAACCGAAAATGTTTGAGAGTCGATTATTTGTTTATTGGTTATCCTGGTAGAATATTATCCTATTTGGCATATCATATCAATTTATAAACATCATTATACCATAATCCTCACCTGTATATTATGGTCTAGTGATAACAGTCTAGCAATTGAGAATATATAATCTATAGTGATCAAACCCTATCATTTATTCTTTAACTTTTGGTTCGCATTTTACATCTTTGATGTTAACCGTAAAATGAAGGCCCTAAAAAGGATGAGTTATATATCCTTGTAGCTTCATGCTCTTCACATATAAATATATTATTATATTTTGTATGCATATATATATATATATATATATTTAAAGTGAATTGTATTGGCATGAGAACAAATTAAAATAATTGGATGGATTGATTTGATATTTCGCGTAGAGGAAAAATAATGTCACCAATTTGGGACCATGTTACTATACTTGAGACTAATAATCTGAATTTGTAGGGCACAATAGACAACTTCAAATTGACACCATGTTTTGTATCACTAATCGCTTTCCACATCTCCAGATCAGAGTTTCAATTTCCAAATTCATTTTTTGAAACATTTTTAATGATTAAATGATGATTTCGGTAATATGAAATTTTAAGAGGTTATACGAGATTTTGAGATATTATTAAGGATATATATGATATTTAAAATTAGCTTCTTCTTTTAATTCCTTGCATCGGTGTTGCTGCATCTTGAGATCCTAATTGTTATGGTTTTGCTGCGTCACAGGGAGTAGTTGTGAGAAATGGTCATTCTAGAACAATCATTTGATCTGTTTTATTCTTTGACCGCTCTACTTCCTAAAAAATATAGAGAGACTTGTTCATGAACTGAATCTTTCAGTTCAGGAAGACTGATTTTGCCGGTTGATCCATCTAAGAAAAATATGAGAATTTCGGGCATCATATTCTTCTTCTCTCTTGCTTACGATATTTCAAGTTGGATGGACGGATCGCTCCTAAAACCATACGTGTGATCTTATATGTTTTAATGAAAAAAAATGCAACGTGTTTCTTGCTACATTCTTTATGCATGCATGCGTGAGCATTCCAATGTTTGGCGGTTTCTATACCACAAAATGATATTAATGATATAACATCATTACTTCATTACTTTAATGAACAGCTTGTATTCTAGTTGTGTTTAAAAAGTGTTTTCTTTATAATCATGAGTTTTAATTTTATTATGGACAGATCGTGTAGTTTAAAAGTATTTTTAAGGTGTGCAAGTGCTATGCTGAAAAAGAATTTCTAGGACCCCTACTATTTTGGACCACGCAAATTATTGTATGGGATGGTCTATATCCTTAATCCTTCTACTAAATACACCTATTTACTATATACATATACGTGTTAAAATTAATGAAGGAGATTAAAAAAAGAGAATTAATAGATTACATATTTCAATTAAATAATAGATCTCTATGGTCCGAAGACATTAAATCTCTTAATGGTTATTACCGAAACTCCTCAATTGGATACTATCAAAAAAATGTAGGGTTTGGGGTTCGATAGTCGGAGTTTGAAGACTAATTGGATCATAATTGTTCCTAGTAAAGTCAATATTGCGGTTAGGAAGTCTCAACATAGAGAATTGGCTACATTTAGCAATCTGGCAAAAACAGGAATCATCTCTAAACCAAAGGTATGTCATTCTATTCCTTGGAGCTTGAAACGGAAGATCACATTTTCATGGCGTGTCCTTTTTCTTTAAAGTTACTAAAAATAGGTAAATGGTGGAAATTGGACATTCCAGAATAACCGCTGGAATCACTGTTAAATTGGGGAGAAAGGTTGAAATTCAAAGTAACAAAGCTTGACATCTTTATGGCCATAGAGACTAAGTTGATAAATGAAATGGTTCGTGGAGGCAGTAAGGAATCAATGGAAAGAGTATTATATCATCTTTAAGGATTATCTTACTTTTGGTGTTATCATAGAGGGGGTTTAAAATCCAAGTTATCTTGGCATACATGGTGTAAGTTTCCTGGTTTGTTATTTCCTTCGTAACTTGTTCTTGGGTTCTAGCTGTAAGTTTGTGGGGTTCCAACTCAAAACCAATTGGTTATGAGAGGAGTAGCCCATGACCCTTATTAAGCACATTA
>JAUEJL010142982.1:0-10698 GCA_032274825.1 Drosophyllum lusitanicum | reverse complement strand
AATCCATAATCCAACACAACTATCATTTTCTCAATAAAATATTCTTTCATTTATTTTTCGAAAGTTCGGGTATTACACAATTTGCATTTTTGTTATCTGTTTTTTTCATTTTCAGCAGCATTTGCATTTTCGTCAAACAATTTGCATTTTCGTCAAACAATTTGCAATTTCGTAAAAAAAAATTAGAAAACATTTCAATCCTGGTCTTGAATTAAATAGAATAAAAAACTGAATCTAATGATATATTTTTTTTGCTAAAATTCTTAAACATGAATATATTATGACAATTTAGATGTTTAGTATGATTTTTTTTTTAAATGGAAGTTTGGAGGTTGAATGAGAGAGAGGGACATGTGTATTAATTTTTAATTCTTTTTCCAATTTTGTCCTTATTCTTGATGTCACGTGCCATCATCAGGTTTGTTATACTTACAAATCACCTCCATTTAAAATTCTGAATTAAGATTTGGAGATATATTATTTGGTATAAGAGCATATTTCCATGTTGGTACTCAAATTTATGAAATGTTGCCTTTCAATTAGTAATTTTTTAATAAATAAATGAATTTGAAGGACCCATGTGAACCTGCAGCTATCATCTTTATTTTCATCTCATTGTCTTTTGTCCTGGAAACATCTTTCCATATGCACAACATGCATAACACTGCAAGTATAATTTTCAGTTTCTACCCCTTAACTATTCATTTAATCAGAATACCTCCTTTAGCTACAATATCATCAATTCTTGCCTTCTTGGCCTTAATACTATTTAGAAGTTTCAAATGATCGAGTCCAAAGTTTGTTTCTTCAATTCGAAAGCCTAATATATTTTCTTGTATTTCTTGGCTTCAGTTGAATAAAAGTTTGGCTTCAGTTTGTTATATATGGTTAACTATGATCGCTACAAAAAAAGTATCTTTTTTCAGACGACTTTTAAATTATGCATGTTTGTTATATTTAAAAGTCACTTTTCTTGTAGTGTAATATTAAAAATGTTGTTTATACCCTTTTCTTATATATTATTGATCATATGCAACCTATGTTTTTATCGGTTCATGCATGTATGAAATTTTCTATACTAGGTTAGACGATGATTTGCCTTTATTTAATATTTTATTTTTATGATGTGACGGTGTGTGATCAAGTTGTCGTTTAAGGCTAACCGTGAAAATAGTCTGCTAGAAAACCTCTATCACCTATATCCAAAAAAACTTACGATAAGAAGTCAAATTAATAGATCACTTGTTTATTTTGGAGAATATATGATCTTAACTATCATTTTAAAATATTTATGAAAAAGTCAACATAATTTTCGTCTAATTTCATTTTAGTAGAGATTTAGTAAAGATTCGTACATATGAAAAGCTTATGGGTAGTGTTTGAGATACATTTAGCGATTCTTCTTCCAAATCGCTAAGTCATATGATGAAATAGAAGGTAGTATTAGATTGGAGAGCCTGGTGTTGTGATTCCATGCTTTTGATGTAACCTTTAGTGGAATTAAGATCCTCTCATGTTTGGTCAAACATTATCTATCATGTTTTCTCGTTATGAGAGTGAAACAAAATAGTGGATCCACTCTTATATTTATGAGAGAACATGCCATATATAGAGAACCGGTAATTAACCCCACTCAGTACTCCCATGCAGTTCAGTTGTCGATGCTAATGGTTGAAAAATAGTTGGCTATTTATTTACATTTTGGTGGCACCTGATTTGGTCATAATTATGGTTTTTGTTCATAGGTTGTTTTTTTATGGGTTTGGTCCTTCTCGGCCTATTTCTTTCACCATTGGTTTCCGTCCACTTAAAATGACCAAAATACTATTTCCCCTTAATTTATTCAGTTTTCTTAATACTTTAAAATATTAAATAACAATTATTTTAAGTAAAATAAAAATAGATAAAAAAATTTGCTAACCCATCTATCACTCGCACACCTCACTGTTCCTTCTCTCTGCTTCCGGTGACACATGGAGTTGCCATCATCACATCATACGACTCCTCCAGCGGGTTCAAAGGTATGGATCTAAAGTATTTGGGGTTCAATTGCACGAGTAACCATGTGATTTGAGCTTTATCTCTAATCCACGTATACTCTTACTTGTAACGCCCCTAAAAAATTAAAAGTGTGCAACACACAAAAAGATGTAAAATTAATTCTTAAAAACAAGTCATTTCATTAGAAATTTAGTTTTAAGTGTAAACATATGAAAGTTGATTCGAAATAACAAAGTAATGTTTCAATAAACAACGTACAAATATCTTAACACGTACGGGGTATAACCGGATACATAACTTATTTTTACTTGTGTTGCATGATGCATGAGCTTTCACCAAGTGGAGCCTGGTATACTTAACCTAAAAGAGACTAAAAACTGAAATAAGGGAATACATACTTACATGATGATGTTAATTATTTAGATCTGTTATCTATCAGACTTACCCTAGTAATTGCTAGCTGTTTTTTTTATCAATTTAGTTTACACTATTTATATATGTACTTTTAAATCTGTCTATATTATATGTACATCCAGGATTTAATATGTCATTATCTAATTGAATATTATGTGTAAGGTTTTAAGCACACCATATCTAATAACTAACCATGGTAAAAGAATTGGGTTGAATCTGGATATGATATGAATACCATATTGTAATAACATCCGATTCGGTACTCACTAATAATATGTAAAGACTCAATTTTCTTTTATAGTAATATTCATCATAAAATCATTCCTTTATAAATAACAATTTCGTTTGTACAAAAGTTAGTATTTCAATAACAACTAAGATATTACAAAAGTATGGTTCATTATCAAAATAGTTTTTCCCAAATGAGAAGTAACATAAACCATGAATCGTCATCTCCTGACTTGAGCATTCCCTCGATCTGTTACTGCAATAGGAATAAAAACACGATATTAATCACGAAGCTTAGTGAGTACACAATCACAAACCAACAAACAGGTGCACACACATCTTGTACACATGTAATTCATCACGTCTGATCACATATGTGGTCACATTTACCACGGGTAGTCTCCGACTACTAGAAGTGCATCGACTACTGAGGTCACCTCGACCTGGATGCTGCATCAGCATCTAGTTAGTCGTATTGATTAACAGTTTGCCAATTTGGCCATCATCAATTCACATTACATCTCATATTATCACACAATACACAAAATGCACATATGCATCTAGCACGTTGGCGGGGATCGTGTAACTCACCTAATTTATCAGATATCGTCTAATTCAACTGTCCAAGGATGAGATAATTCAACACACAATCAACAATGATCACCACAACGAGTTATCATCTAATTTAGATCTAATATAGCTCAATACAAGTGTCAGCCACTGACACGGCCATAGAAACAGTCCAGACACACTAGTGTCCCTTCACATAGCTTACAACACACTTATACGACTAGGTCACTCGGTGTGCCATGCCCTAACATCACATAGCAGTGTCTCACGAGACACACCATGTATCACTCTAAAGGCAAGGGATGTACCATTAGGCATGACCTGCCATTTAAAGAGCTTGACACGGTCCGTGTTTACATAGGCGTCTACTAGTAGCCTGTTAGATATGAACAACTGTTAAACCGACTAAAATGCAACCAAATCATAACCAAGTGATTTCCTGTCACGTGATATGCATATTTTAACATCAAAAACACCATAAACAACGATAATAACATCTTTTGATCAACAATTGATCATTTAACAAAACCCGTTACCTCACAATTTGATGCAAGCTACAAGAATTAAGTCCCAATCTAATCAATCTTTAAAATCATATTCAGAGTTTACCTTCTAATTTCATAAGAACATATGGGTTGTTCAAGAACACAACTTTCATCTAAATTCACCTAAACACATCATAAAACACTAAGTTGGTGCTTGAGATACATACTTTAGCCCTTGGTAATGAAAACCTCTTCAAACTAACTTCAATTGCCAAGAGTTCGACACTCTCTCTTGCCTTTTTCTTCTTTCTCGATTCTTCCAGCAAACACACCAAGATTTTGACTTAAAATGTCAACCAACGTCTTATATACTTGCATAAGTTTGGAAGAAATGCAACCTTAGCTTTTAATATTTCATTTTCTTTATGTTTTCGTCACCATAATACCTCATGAGCTATAATTAAGTTTGAAAGATGACAACTCAATCCCCTTTTTATTAGTTAATCATGCTAAATATACAACATTTAGGTAATTTGATCATTTCCATACAATATATGCAATTAAAGATTAAAGCTTCTAAAAGAATTAAGAAAATTAAATTTAATAATAAACTTAATTACTTTTGGAACGTTACATAATTAATTGATAACTACTCTCGACAATGAGTCTAGTACTTCCAATATTAATTACTTATAATGTATTCATGGTCATAATCTTTTTGACTTTCACGAAAGTTGTCACTTCTTGTGATAATGTGAAAAGAAAATTAGCGACAATAAATATTATAATCATAAATATATCATATTACAATTTCTTATTGAATTTATAAATTTTATAAAAGAATCGGATAATGTTTTCTATGAATTTTTATTAAAAATATAAAGTATCAATCCGAATCAAAATTATTTACAAGAAATTCCAATTGTTTTATTCATCTAATAGCTTAATTTATTTATTGCTTTTTCATAAATATCATACCACATGTGTGAAAACTAAGAATGATAAGAAATGTGATAACTCATTTCATTACCTAATTAATATTTCATATTATCTAACCAAACAAATCTTTATGATTTCTTTAAATGTCTATTTAATTATCTAATAATTTTTCTAAAACTATCACATTATCTTCAAATTTACATGGCATTACTGTTCTATCTTTGTCAAAATTTGTTCATCTTAATATTAAAAAAATAATCTCCATTAATTAATTACAATGGATAACCACCACATGATTGTCTCATAAATAAAACACTCACACATATTTCCCACATCTTTGCCTGGTTGTCCCTCTTGATCATCTCCTTTAGATTCATCCCTCACTTGTCTTATCTAGAAAACCCTTCTTTTGCAATATCAATTTAAAAAGATAGGACAAAAGCTCGATGTAATTTAATAAATATTATTGTTTAATTAAAAGAACTAAAAATAAAATATAATGTGTTAAAAGTTACAAATTTTGTCCTCCAACTTTATTAATTATAATGATAGTCTCTATTTTCATTATTTTGTTTATAGATTTGATCCCTAGATATAGATTTGATGTTGCTAGCATCCATATTTTAAGCCACATTAGCGCCATACATCGAAGAGCACTTTGCTCTGATTGTTAAACAAGTATCAAGGGTTTGCTAAGAGATTGAGTTCAACTTTTAACAAAAAATATGTAGGATTAAAAGAAGAGGTTGTAGATTTGTTACAATAGTACTTATAATGATTTGGAAGGTTACAAAAAGTGTCCACCATTTGACACATAATGGCTATTAATATTCAAGAATGGTTACAGCTAAAACCAAGAAAGTAACTAACCAGTAAAAGCAGAACTAAGGCTTGTAATTCGGGTTGTTTTTGGTTAATTGGATCATATTGCGTTTGTTTTATTTTCGTGTTGATTCATTTTCGACCTAAGTTAATTTTGTGTTAGGTTCAATTCGTGTCACCATAATTGGTGTTTGATTCGGGTCGTATTTTATGTCGATCCATTTTACCGGGAAAAGATCCAGAGGAAAATCCGGATTTTTAGGTCAGGTTTCAGTCCAACACATTTTTCAAGGAAAAATTGCATATAAAATAACTTTAAGATACATAACCTTACCATTGTTTTTAGGCTTCAAGTCAATCCATTGTTTGGGTCGGGTTTCTGGTCTGAACACACAATTCACAAATACAATCAAGATTTTGATTTTTGATGTTTTAACCTTGATTAATTTTTTATTTAACGTCTTTTTACGTAGATTTTTATTTAATGGTTTTTTAGAAAGTCAGGTTTATCAGGTTAACAGGTTTTACCTGAACTTGACTCGCATTTTTTCGTGTTATGTGCATATTGATTTATTTTTTTACCCATTTTAATTTCATGACGAATTCCTATTAACCTGTTTGTGTTTGTTTCAGGTCGGGTTTCAGATTTATGTCTTGTATTACCGACCTTAAGTGTAGTTAACAAACTAAACTACCATATTTATTATTTTGATATGCCACAAGATAAAAAAGTTGTAAAAATGAATGGAAAACCTAAAGTTCATTAAAAAAAGAAAAAAACTCGGCTAAGAGTTGTACATTTTATTTAATTTAAAAATAATTAAAAACCCAAAATAAAAGGAAGTACAAATAATTTAGCTTGGCCATCTTACACGGGAATCTTGGTCCTTGGCATCACACACACGAAGACAGCACAGCTAGATCTCCTTTGTGCTGTGTATTTGACCAGCATTCCTTATTATTCTTTTCATTAATTATTTAATTAATTTCCTTTTTTTTCCAAATAAACTTTTGTTACAATTAAGTCATTTGTATTATATATTTTTTATTTCTAGTTTATAGTCTTAAACTGTTTAGTCAAAAACTTAAATTGTTATTTCTATAATATCATTTTCATAATTATTTATATTATCTTAGATTAGAAACCGGTGCATTACTCAAATAGTTTAATTAATACTATATATATTATATGTTTTATATCAATTATATTTCTAGGAAAGTATACAATCTAAAATAATTTTTAATGTAATTTCTCTTTATAATCTAATTATGAAAGAATTGATACATAGAAAATTTCTATTTATAAATAGTTAAACACATAAATGTTATAAAATATGCAAAACTCTCTTTCTGTTTGTTGAAATATACTATATTTAAACTCAAAATAAAAGAATGTACAACAAAATTAAGATTTAATTTTATAAATAGTCATTTAAAAAGTTTAGTCATCTTTTTAAAAAGTTACATTTCTCGTCCTTTAACTATCATTTTTTTACAAGTTTGGTCTCTTTTAATGTATTTCGTCTTTCAAGTTTGTCAAGTCAAGTATATTTAGGTCTTTTACCATTTTTTATTTTTTAATTAAATTAAAAAAAATATTTTAATCTTTTTTAAATAAATATCAAATACACTCTTTCTCCCTCTCATTTTATCCTATGTCTACTCTCTCTATCACTAGAAACACTGCCCCACCCCCTCAACCTAGAACCATCGTCCCCACCCTCCTTTCTTTTTCTTTTTTCCAGTTTTTAGCCACCACTCTACTCCTCCTTAACCATCGACACCGCCACAACAAAACTCTTAGCGTACCACCACCTGAAACATCACCACCTCTGCCCCCACCCACTGTCGACAAAGAGAAAAGATGTTAGGGTTTTAATTCAAGGGGTTTTGCACCCAAATCAACACCCTAAGCCATTGTTTGTTGCATTAATTGAACTTGGATCTGAGTTCCTTGAACAATTTCTAGAACCATGGACCCTAACCCCACCACACAAATGGGCGGTGGCCATGATAAGTGCAGAGGTTGTGAAGAAGACGAAACTTTGTTGAGCAAATCAGCCCGAGAAACCTCAACTAATGGTACAATCGGCCTTGGATCCTTCTTGATTTCATCTTGGCAAGTTGAAAGACCCCACCACCACCCTTATTGTCGTTGGCAGTCTCCAATCCCACACAGATCCTATTGTCGTTGTTGGCCGCCATTGCCCGATGTCACCACCACCGACATCATCTCTTCTACAGTTTTTTCTTCTTTTTCCAAACTGAGGTAGTGGCAGTGGTGGTGACAGGAGGTAATGGGTCTTGAGTGTTTATAACTTTATGAATTTCTTGTTGTTGGTGAAGATAAACTTTAATTCTATATGATCTAGTATTCTGTTTGTTTATAAAAATATTGAGATGGTTAAAACTTAAAACTGTGGTAGATAAGAATGTTAAGGGTGAAAGTGGTGGTGGTCAAGGCGGATGGTGGCGTTGTTGTAACAAACATGGTGGTTAAAGGTGTAAAAGGTGACTAGAGGTAGTAGGAGTGGTGGTAATCGGAAATTATGGTGATAATAATCGGAACAGGTGGCAGTGGTGGTGATCGGAACGGTGGTAGCATGGTGATCGGAAATTGTGGTGGGAATTCGAAATGGACTATATGTAATTAAACATCATTTAAGCTTACCAAAATTAAATTAGAATTAAAATAAAGAAATAAATAGACAACAAAAGTGTAATTTGGTCTATTTTAATAAACATTTGTAACACAAAATATTAGAAAGGGTTAAACTTGCAAGAAAATGATAGTTAAGAGATAAAAAAACAACTTTTTGAAAAGAAAAAAAAACCAAACTTACGACATGTGGACAGTAAAAAAAAACTTTATAAAATTAACTCTAGAATTAATAATAATAAGTGAACTCGATATCTATGAACAAAGCATGCCCTTTTTGATGTTTGGATACAAAAATAAAGTTTTACGGTAATAGAAAAGTGACGGTAACACCTAAGTTAATTAAAAAAAATAAATACTAACCCATGAAAGGCTAATAATGCATCCTTTATATATACATCATATAATTATATATTTTAAGGTCACATCAAGTAAAATAATAAGATGTTTATACACCCATAGTTTCACGTTCTTTATACTATTAAATATCGCTTATAGTTAAAACAGAATAATATTAAAGAATTTGTATTATATATATATAATAATAATATATAAATGAACTAATGATATATTAATCAACATCAACATAAATTAAACAAATTTAGCATAAAACTTATCTCTAATCATATTATAATCAAAATCATTGATGGCACCATGTTCTTATTTCTTTATTAAAGCTCAAACATACATCAACACATCCTACAATTTATATATATATGGCTCTTCAAGGTGACACCTGATCACCTAGCTCCATCACCACCTCCCTAGCTCCTTCTCCACCACCACCACCACCACGGGCAACCTAGCTACTCTCATAACTATGTTCATGGCATAGATTGGAGGAATTCCGGCGTGTTTTATAAACTTGATGAAGATGAAGAAAGAAGATATTGCTCGAGGGCTAAAGTTTGGTGGCACCTCAAAGAAAGATGATTTAGCAGTTCATGTTGGAAACAAGATTTTGCCCGTGAACGAATCAACCACAATGTCGTCGTCGTCAAAAAGCCCGAACCCGAATTTGAATCTTGATCCGAAAAGAATAAAAGCCATTTCTAGAATGAAAGAGTTGTTGAGATGGGCTGCTGCTGCAAAATCTGACAAGGGTGGCAAATACATTGCTCGAAAGGTAATTAATTAGTTAAATAATTTTATAGTTAATTAATGATGTTAAGACTCCTATCAGAAACGCTGTAATTAGAATTCACAGAAAAAAAAAAAAGACGTAGAAGATATAATTAATATTTATAAGGTTCAACAATTTGCTTCTTTTTTTTTGTTAACTTTACGGATTTATGCAGGAAAAGAGGGTTTTAATTATAATGTTGTTTATTTTGTAGGTGTCACAGTTTAGAAACAAAAAATCACTTAAAATAATACAAGATGATGATCAAATGAGCAATGATTCTCCAAAGATTAGTTTCAGATGGGAAGTAGAGAGTTGTTCGAATTTTTCGTCTGCGTTATCGGTTTCATCTACGAATAAGAACGACCAAAACGTTAAGATTGAAATTCAATCTGATCCCGATAGCAATTCGAGCTTTGTAACCCTCAGATCAGGAAGCTGGATCACAACAGATTCCGACTGTAAGTCATGATCTTTAGTCGTGTTCATTTATTATTAATTTTCTTTTCTTGTCTCTTTAAGAATATAGATACGCTGATTACAACATATCTCTATATCTCGTTCTGGCAGGATTAAGCATTACTGTTCTTGTGTTGTTTACAACATAGATCTAAAATGTACATAAGTTTGTGTGTCTTTTTGCAACAGTCGTGGTCTTGGAGCTTTGACTATGGTGCGGGAAATACCGAAGCATTTGAAGATTAATTGCTTGATCGAGCTCGACGATAGATCGAGTCGGTTTTCTAAGCTTTTAGTGACTACTATTAAAATTTGATCATAAATGACTAGAGTGATGTGTTAAGACAAGTCATTCGAATGCTTATGTACATGCTTAAATTATGTTTCATTAAAGAACACGTACTTTAGGTATTTTTGTTGCATTAATGAAAGATTAACCTCGTGTCGATCTATTACCTTTTGGCTTCAAGAGGATGACATAAAACCAAAATTAATAGACGTCATTTGGTTGAATTTTATGTGTTTTTTTAGAAGCAACATGAGAAATAAATTTAGTTCCAACCTATATAAATGAATCAATGTTGGAGGAAAGGGTTTGAAACATGGTTAAGAATAACAATAAATTCTTGGATAATTTCGTGAATCATGTTTAATACACTTTTCGTAATCTGTAATTCGACCTTTATGCCTGAGATATCACGAATTCAGATATAGGATAATCCAAGAAACTTGATTTGAATCACATGCTTAATTCAAATCCAAACACATAATATCTTTGCTTTGATTTTCGTTTTCCAGAGACTACTTCGACAGAATACTGACTAGGAAATTGTATATCCTTCGTTTACTCTTCTCTCGTTTAGTGTTTTTCCGTACTAACAATGCCTATATATAAGCGACCAAAAGGGCGGTTATTTGACAGTTACGGGTGACTGGGAGGTGGCGGTTATCGCGGCCCCTCGGACCCCGCCAGGGGCGTTGCCGACCCCACCAAGGGG
>JAUEJL010142971.1:0-10698 GCA_032274825.1 Drosophyllum lusitanicum | reverse complement strand
TTTGGGAGACCTCCTGGTTCTCGAATTCCAGGGTTTATCAATCAAGCATCCGACTAACGGTGCCTTTTGCCGTTGTCATTTTCCTTGCCAGTTTGATTTATATCAAATTGGTATCAGAGCCACATTCATCCCGAGCCCAAAAAAAAAGAGGGAAAAAAAATTCCGACCTTACTGTTCATGCCGGAAGTTACTGTTCACGCCGGAATTACAGTTCGGGATTTTTTTTTTTTTTTTGCAATCAATCAGATTGATTACAGCCATGACTAAGATTTCCGACCTTGAAACTGATTTCACCCAATACCGCAAGGAAGCAGGAGAGAGAGTGTCAAACCTGGAGCAACGATTGGATTCCATGGAGAAGATGATGGAGAAGAACAAGGCTGAAGCCGACCGACAGTTTGCTGAAATAGTGCAACTGTTAAAAAACTTACAGCCTACCACCACCGCCGTTGCCACCACCACCGCTTCCGTCACTGACCCGTTAATGACCCATCAAACTGGTCCGCAGCCTTTACCCCACCACCCCATACCACAACAGCCGCCTTATGTTCCACCCCCCACACTGCCGCTGCCGCCAACCTGCCCACTCCTATCGCACCCACAATCGGCTGCCTACACCAGCTTTTCTGGTCTTCAATTCGATTCACAAGGCTTCCCGATACCAATAGGACCCACCGGGAATTTTTTTGGTACGTATACACCTGAGGAAAATAGTGTCAGCCACCATCGCACATCATCAGCCCATTCTAAAGGTATTTTTCAAAAAAAATCTGGAATGTCTACGGGAAACACGAGTGGTGGGGGATTTGTGAATCCGGGAATGACTATGCCTCCTGATGGTCTGGGTATTGATCGGGGATGGGTGCCGGGTACGGATTTCCGTTTGAGGAAACTTAAAATGCCGCTATTTGATGGGGAAGACGCATATGGATGGGTATACAAGATAGAACGATTCTTTGATATTCAAGGTTTTGTGACCACGGGGGAAAAATTGAGAGCCGCGGTGCTTTGTATGGAGGGCCAAGCATTAGCTTGGTACAGATGGAGCGATAAACGGGACCCATTTAGGCATTGGGAGATGCTGAAAGCCTGAAAGGGAAAATATTGGATAGGTTTCAACCCTCGCATGAGGGGAACCTATACGAACAGTTCTGGCAGTCAAACAGGTAGGCACGGCTAGGGAATACGTTGCCCGGTTTGAAACGCTAGCTGCCGAGTTGGATGGTATTCCTGAAAGGGTCATGGAAGATACGTTTATCAACGGCTTAAAACAAGAACTTCGCACGTCAGTCAGATTGTTGCAGCCCAAAGGACTGAGTCAAGCAGTGAAATTGGCAATCGTGGTGGATGAGAACCAATCTGAGAGTGTGAAAGAACAAGGGAAAGAAGGGGGGAAGATTCCACCAACTCGAACAGTGGAAGGAAGACTGTACACGCAGGAGCTACCGAACTCGACGGTGTCGCCAGCCAATACGAGTGAACTCCAGCAACCGCTCAAACGGATGACCGCGGGCAGAACTCGCCGATAAACGAGCCAAGGGGCTTTGTTACCGTTTTGATGGGAAGTTTACACCTGGACATCGTTGCCCACCAAAGACACTCCACGTTTTGCTGATTGACGATGAAGACACTGATTTGGAAGATCGTCATCTACATGTTGAGTAGTTATAAGCCCTCCACCTTGAGGACAAGGTGGTTTTTTCAGGGCGGGGTAATGATATGAATCACCACTCGGGATGAGTTTACCATTGCAAGAAACTGGCACAAGGAGCATAATAGGAACTACAAGGGGCATTCAGAAAATTGTTTTTGGTTCTGTAAGAACTTGGGAGATTACCTGGGTCTCGAAAGCCAGGATTATTATCAGTTAAGCATCCAATTACGGGTGTGTTTCTTCTTAATCTACTGTTGCCAATTTGATTCATATCACTCCGTTGTTACACTTGGCAGAACTCTAATGTGGAGGTGGCAAATTGGCATGACCTTCCAATCTGTTTGACCCTTACAATCCAGACCGGTTTCCTTTTTAGCTATACATTTTTTCTTTTATTGGAATTATGCTTATTTGATATGTTAGAGATAGAACATAAACTGAATACACCCGTTTATTAAGTAAATGGGAGTATTTGATACTGTTACAATACTATTATGCTTGCTCAGTAGCACTGGTGCAACTGATAGAGGTAAATTTGGCAGATTTTTGTACCAATGGTAATATTACTTATCTTGACGTGTGATCTTGCTTTCTTTGTCCAGTTCTGTTTGCATCTTCAGTGATCACATATTGATTTTTGGATTATCTTTGTGAGCAGATCTAAGAGTCTTGAACGAGTACCCTGAGATTCAGTCGTTTTCAGCATTCAATTCAATTTATAACCACAGTGCCATATTTGGAATCCAAGCTACCACAGTATGACATTTTCAAGTTTTCAGTTATTTTTATTTCTGTGATAAGTAATCCTTTTGGATCAACACCACCACAATAAGACATACAGTACAAGGTTTCAGTTGTGTGTTCCCTCCCTTTTTGTCCTTATGGCTTCACAAAGTGCTCTTTCCACAGCCTTATCTTTTACTCTTTTGTCCAACATTTTTACCCTTTTTAGGTGGACACAAATTGTTAAGCTCTTTACTATTCTTTAGAATGCTGATGCTTATGACTGTATTGCAGAGTTCTGATTTCGTATCAAAAGCCATCGACATAGCAGCTAAAGAACTCATTGCAGTTGCCACTAATGGTGAAGGCTTGTTACCCTTTCTTAGTTTTATGCTAATGCTCTTTTGTGCTTAAAATTTTCAATGGATTCCCTTAAGTAGTTGAGTGCCGTTTTCTAATAAAACCTTTTACTGATATACCCGTCCTTCAGTCAACCAAGTACAGCTGAATCGTGCGAAGCAGTCGACCAAGTCTGCCATTCTGATGAACCTTGAATCAAGAGTATGTAATTTAGCTTGTATTTGACTATTCAATAAATCAATCCGGTTTGTGGTTCATGTGTTTGTGGCCGATCTTCCTATGCAGATGGTTGCTTCAGAAGATATAGGCAGACAAATTTTGACATATGGGGAAAGGTACTATTTCAACGAAGACCTCTATGATCTATCCACTCTTAACCGGTCCTAGTAATTTCTACTTGTGGTCCAAAATAGGTGGAGCGGGCGGGTTGGATAATGTATAATATTTTGGATCCGGTTCACTCTAAACACTTATTTGTTTATTTTCTAAATATATATAGTTAGTTCATTCAATATAATTTCATAAAATCATTATCACAGTAATAATTTAACTTTCTGAAAAAAGTGATGTGGGAGATTCTATGCTTTAAAAATAACATTTTGGACAACTTTCAATCTGTTTGTCGCGTTTGGTTTTATACTGTTTTTCTTTTTATTTTTTGACTTTACCCATTTGATCTTTTAAATAAAACCTAACGCAAATCAACCTGTTCATTTATGACTTTTTCTATCTTCACTAGGAAACCTGTGGAGTATTTTCTGAAGGCTATTGATGAAGTAACGGCCAATGACATCACTTCCATTGCAAAAAAGCTTATTTCTTCCCCTCTCACTATGGCTTCTCATGGAGATGGTAATATTCTACTTGTAAAAAACCCGCATAATGCTTGTGCACTTTGAAATATTTTGCCCTCTGCTTAAATTTCTCACCTTTTTGGCAGTTATAAATGTACCATCTTATGATTCAGTCAGCAGCAAGTTTCATTAGTCGCGAGGACACTTCAAAGTGCCAAAATTGGGTACGCGGGTCTCTTTCTTCTTTGCCATGTGAATCTTTCGAGGTATCTTACAGTTGATAACCATGGACAGTGACCTTTTCTTTTGCCTCCTGCTTTTTGGAAAGAATAATTTAAGGCTATCCCTCGATACCCAACCTTTTTAAGGCTTGGTATGTATTCCATGTAATTTTTTGGTAGTTCTTGAGTCGGATCGGCTAATGAACATTATACCATGTTTGAAATAACACATGCATATTGACAAAACTAAAATGGGTTGCGATCAACCAGTCGTTTTATGAGCTAGAATCATATTATACACTTGTTTTGTGCATGATCTGAGTACTGATTCAAACATTTATGTAAGGTGTTGGAAAAAGAAGTAATATATAGTGAACATGTTTGCAATGCAACAAGTCCTGTCAGCTTATCTGCTTATTGCGATCTCTTAAAAGCAATTAAACACTTTTGAGTTTTTGGATGAAGGAAAATGTGTATGCCTATTTTTTAATTTTTGGGTAAGCTATAATAAGCAGTTAGAGATCACTTATTTCAAACTTATTGTTCTTGGTGGGTTAAGAAATTTTAGTGTATTAAGGTGAAATAAAGTGTTTAAATGAGCTGAATCTCTAGGGTAAGCATAAGGTTGCTAATAAGGATCAACCCAAGAACAACCCTAATGCTGCATTCTCTTGTCCAAGAAGAGGTGGAAAAGGAGAGGAAAGGGAAATGAATAATTTCCTTCCAAGTCCTCCAACTTTATTTCCCCCTCAAATCCTTTCATTCCATTTCATTTTCTTTATTAAATGAAGTCGATAATATATATTAATGTTTTCTTTCAACTCCTCCTTACCCTTCTTACGGAAAGCAATGTTTATCAAATTGATTTAGAGTGAACCAAAAAATAGACAAGAAAAATAAGATATGAAGTCCACTGTTAGGTGAACCTAACGCTGTAACACATACTCTTTACCCTTTTGGAGTACGTCAAACCCAACTTACTCGCACTTTTTGAAGTCTTAGCTAACATTAATGGATAGGCCTAAACGATTTCTTTCTTGCTTGTTTGAACTTTGCCTACATTCTTCGGTTTGCTCATTTTTGGTAAGGAAAACGATAGCAAGACGAATATTTAGTTTAGTAGACTAATGTAATAATTGCTTTTGATGTGAAATTTAGCATTTAAGGTTCCATATACGATCGAACCTTGCTTTGAGTCGTGATACATAATTTTTCTAGAGATCCTTCTAACCTTACTCCTCCTACTCAAGTGTTGATTTCTTCCATGTCTAAACTTGTATTCATATTGAATTGGATTTGAATCGATATATTACCGATAACATACACAATAGGTAGCTTGTGTATGTGTTTTTGACGTTACAGTGTCAGTCATACACTCATACGCGGTGGACAAAACGGCAAGGGAGCGGGGGCGATTTTACATTGATGTAAAATTGATATATGAACTCATAGAAAATTAAGATAAGACCCCATATAAATCAAATTTATTAATGATTGTTAGACTATGCTAGTAAGATACACCATTAAAAGTATACATACAAATAGTTAATATTTTGTTAAAAATTATTGCAAAAACCATGCTAGTTATTTTGAATATTAATTGGATATATTTTTTAATATTAAGATAACACTTGTTTAAGATAATTTTAGTAATGACCCATTCTGTACCGAAATATATTTAGAGCATCATCCTCCTGTTTTAACAGTTTATTTTTACATCAATTAAGTTAGAACTACCGGATTTGAATTCTAGATTCGTCGAGATACATGCTCAATTTTCTGTTTGGGTGCATAAGATTCTTTTGTAAATTTAGAAATGTAATTAATTTCAAATATTTTTAATCATGACTCAATTTAGCGCATTAGAAACTTGTAGTATCAAATCTTTATATATTCTTAGCTATTAGAAGTTATTTGATGTATCAGTATTAAGGTGTAATTAAAGGTATTATTTCATTGTTAGAGGTTGATAATTCAAATTTTATTATAAATATATAATATATATGAATATATATTTCATATAGACAAGGGGTATGCATATTTACCTTTTTAGGGGCAGAAAAAACATTTCTTGCTACCTATTGATAACCACCAACGGACTGTGGTTTCCTTTCCTTCCCTTCCCACGACGACGTTGTATGTTTCATCTTCACTCAGAGTGATGGGTTTTCTTTCTTAGTTAAAGTTTCTCTTAATATGTTTATCACCAAAAGTTTTGTTATTAGATGGGTGTTTTGATCTTTTTTTTTGTTGCCAAAATATGTATAACCGGAGACAGATTGGTAATTCTATTTTCTAAATATTTTTTCCTTAATATTTTGATATTAAAAAAAAGCAAATTGTAAAAATTTATTGATCAATTACAATCCAAAGTCTCTAAGTGGGAGACTGAAACTACAACCTCAAGATGGAGACACATTATCTATTGTATATTATCTCTTGATATAACTATTAAGAAAGGGAGATGATTCTTTCGTGGAAGAAATTGATTCTTTCATATTTGATATAACACTCTTGAAGCTAATATATATATGTTAGTGAAACATTCATGTTTCGTGAATGAATCAATTTTATTCGTGAAAGAATCACCTCCCATTAAGAAACATGATCAATTATAAAATTGGAAATCAATCCACTCCATGTATAAGAATTAAAACATGGAGACAAGTAATATATATGATCAAAGGAATTTATAGGGCAATAGTTTAATGTTTGTTTGTTTCTGGCAAGACTTTTAGATGTTGCTTAATGATGAAGACAAGGCATGCTTGCCTGCCTGCCTGCTTGCCTCTCTCTCTCTCTTAAGCAAATTATCCTTCAATTAAGAATCACAAGTCACATGTATGAATATTAGAGGGGGAGATGAGGGATATTAAATTATTACTTCTACAGTTCTACTGTCATTTTATTACTATTATTTAATAATAATTGTTATTATTGTTATTGTTACTATATATATTTATTATTATTATATAATATTATATTTGTTTGGCGTAATCTATCGGGATGGGTTGACCAGCACAAGACAATATTCTTCTTTTTATTCCTGATCTTAAAATAAGACATAAATTTTAGAAATTTTTAGGAATATATATAATTTAAGGATCGTCCCCTTTTTAAAAGAGGTGATTTGGACGTTACATTGTTTGATTTATATTTAATAAAAACTACGAGTTCGTCAATTTTATATATCCCTCCAAAAAAGAAAGGAAAATATTTATGTGGTTTAAAATGTAAATTTGTTGAACTCAATTTGGTGTCTACAAAATAAATTGCGCTTTTTACAAATCAATTTATTTTAAAAATTATTAAAACACTAAATTGGTGTTTGATTTTTACTTAATAAACTTAACTAGGAAGAGACTTAATATGATAAGTTATAATTATATTGTTTGCTTTTATTTGATCAGAAAATCATGACTTATAAGTATAATATTTTTCACGTTAAGCTGATCTACTTTATATAAATTATTCTTATTTCTTATTTGGGAAAAGAAAATTTTGGGTCTTATTGTGATTTACAACATAAATGAACAACAACACATATAAATTGTTACATTGGCAAATCGATCACTCTAGGAAATTAAAGACCCTACTAAGTAAAGTCGAATTCGAAATTTTTTTAAATGAGTTATTCGTCAAGTAAGCGTGATTGGAACCGCTATGCATGGTTACTAACAAATAAATTATTTCTCCACGTTTTATATATGCAAGACGTGTAATTTTTTTTAAAAGTTGTCACATTTATAAGTGTGAAAGATAGTTTAGATATAGATTTTGTTAAAACTAACAAAATGAATGTGCAGAGTTAATTCTAAAAGTCCACACTTTTAAATGTGTAGGCTTTTAAAACTTTATAATTTTTTTTCAAATTTTAAATGCTTAAAATTAAAATGTTCAAATTTAAATAATTTGTTCATACTAATAAATGTGATATAATTTTAAATGTAAAGATTCGGTAGAAATTTATTTCATAATAAAAGTTCATGCTTATTTATAATGTTTACCTTTTTAAGTGTTATATTAGTGCGATTAGATATGGATAATCGGTGAACTTGTAGTGATTGAAAATTAAGAAGTATAAAGAGAAAAAGTTGTGAAGTATGTAAGTAGTAAAATGATGCATGAGATGACATTTTTCTTTCTTTTTTGAAAGGCACTCTTGTGCCCTTTTGATGGTCATGATATATAAGAGAGAGAAAGAAGAAGAAAAAAAAAACAATATTGTGACAGCCGGGATGGAGGGGCTTAACAAAGAGTGAAAGACCGAAGTCTATGTGATGAAATTTTTTTTAAAAGAAAAGGGAAGGGTTTCACCATGGCATTTGGTCTGCCAAGATGTCTTGGGATCTCACACCACATACCAATAGCAGAATGTCACTCAGTTTTTTAACAAAATAATATTCAATTTTGTCATATGGTATAAAAATATAAAATGATTTTAAGTATCTAAAGCATAAATATCATATTGTGGGGCCTCGTGTTGGTTGGTTTAGTCAATATTCAAGAAAACGAAAGGTGTGAAGCCAGAATTTTGATTCACTCCATTGTTTGGACAAAAGAAGAAATTCAATCAAAGGATGTGTTTACTTGTTCTTGAATGATTTTTGGCCATTGATTTGATTTCGTGCGTCACTTATTGTTGTAGATTGATTATTTTCCAAAAGAAAACTAAAATAAGACATGAAGATGATGCACATGACCCAATTTACAATCATGCCCTCTCGTTTACCCCAAACAGTTTTTGGACCATTCATCATTTAACCTTTGACCATCCATAAAATAAAGTCAAGATTGCAACTTCTAAAAAGATGGTCTTCAATCTTTTCTTCGACATTATTACCATAAGTTTTACATTTTATAGTTTCATTAAGAATCATTATCTATGATTTGAGGCTTATAATACGTACATAATAAGTTATTTTGGTTCGTTTAACAAACATTTACAAGTAAGTTTATTCAAAGAGTTGATTAAAGTTTGCTTAGAAGTTTTGGTTTTTAGTCACTTGATTGTATCCTCCATGTGATACTCACGTACTCCCAACCATCTCTACCACTTGGCCGTGTGACACCCTCCTTCACCACTTGGGTGGTGACTCCCACCTTACACCTACCCCCCTTCCACTCTTATCATCCTTAGCCTCGCATCGAGCACATCCTACCACATCATCTTGGGGACCCACCTAATACCTTAATTTTAAAATTAAAAATTAAAGAAGAAAGAGTCACCCGGCTTGGGTCCAGCCATTTCTCACCCCTACCTTCACCCCTTGTGGTCTCCAGCAATTTCCCAGCTTCACCACATCCCACCTTCAAACCCTTGCGTGACCTCACCACCACCCTCCCCTACCCACTTCGTCCACTCTAAATGAACAATAGAGATTGATTTCTACCCCATTAAAAGGCTCAGAGTGCACTAGTGATCTATGGTGTGATGGTCGATCATGTCGTGATCATTGCCCCAACGCTTGTGTGCTGGGTCTAACCTGAAACTGATCATGGTGAGAAAATGTTGTTTTAAAACTTTGTGTGTTTATTGGAGTTGGCATGAAAGATTATTTAGCCCGGGCTTTTATAATGTAACAAAAGCCATTTTAGATCGATTCCATTAGTTCCTATCTCAAAAAAATATTTTGACTCTCCCAATATTTGAGATCATACATGTCGAAGCTCGAAAAATGAAATATTAGTATAAGGAATTGCTATTAAGAACCAATTTAAGCAAGGTTAGACGACTAACGTATAAAATCGCTTTTTCTTTCCATCTGCACAACTTCTTCTTTAATCTTTCAATGATTTCAAACTAGTTTTTTTGAAAGACCCATGTTAACCCTAATTGAAAGACCCGGGTATTTGAAAGGAAATTTTTCTGCCCTTCACCCTAGCTAACTCAACTACTAAAGGGTGTTTGGTTAAGCTTATAATGAACTTATTTTCCTAGCTTATTTGTAATAAGCCCATATTTTCAACTTATTTTTTTGACTTACAAGCTTATTATGACTTGAAATAAGAAAATAAACATACTTTATAAAAGTAGGCCAAATAATGAGCTTATAAAAAATAAACTGAGAAAATAAACCCATAATAAGCTAAAACAAATATCCCCTAAAAAATCCACTTGATTAACATGCACCTCAATACTAAACGTGAAACTCTTTTGTATTTGTTTTAACCCTGGGACTGCGTGAAAACATTTTAACACTTTCGGCAGGGGCGGACTTAGGATTTGAAACGGGTGGTAGCACCGGACTTAGGATTTGAAATGAGTGGTAGCACTACCTCGAAAAAATCGGAATTTACACTACGTAATATCGAAATTTACACTACGTAATATCGAAATTTACACTACGCTGATAAAATTGGCTGATGTCCCGTGCCACCACCGGCACAAACTTGGGTCCGCACCTGACTTTCGGAATACTTGCATTCCTCACGTACGTACAGTTAAATTTTTGAAAAATTGTTATAATCCCCGTATTATAGTTATAGTGAGTGACATAAATCGAATCTAATCCCTATGAAGAAACCTGCTTTGTGCTTAATTATTTGACACCCATATTTAAGCCTTTCGCTACTATTAAAAACAAAAAAGGTGACAACGAGTCAACCTCATCACTCCCCTCTGTGTTTTAATTAAGTCCAGATAAGAATACCCGTTTTTTTCAACTTATGTCAAAAACCCATTTGTAGCATGACATCTTATAGAAAGTTCCAATACATGTACGTTTCAAAATCCCTTTTAAAAATCGTACATTTCTTCGCATTTTGTTCCTCCCAATTAAATATATTTCTAAAAAACCTATATATATTGAGTTAGGATCAAATAAGAATACCTTTAAAATGCACGACAGTGAGAACACTTTTGGATTTTTGATTTCATTGATCGGATGGTTTAAAAATTGTCACATTTCTTTTGGACCTTTGATTTCATTGATCGGATGTTTAA
>JAUEJL010142960.1:0-10698 GCA_032274825.1 Drosophyllum lusitanicum | reverse complement strand
TCTTGAGTGTGGTTGCATTACTTCTCGGATTATAGGCCCTCACAGGTGTGACCCTCGAGTGCCTTATGACGTTGGACATGCTATCAGGGTTTGCTGACTATGCACACAAAACTAACATTGTGTTCTTTTGTAATTTATATATTTATGTTTACTAGACTAGTTAATGTAATGGGCTTGACCCACACTTGTCGTAATAGTCTAGTTAATGATAGAAGCCCATTTGGCTTTAGGCCATGAGGCTTATGTTATATATACCTTGCAAACTTGGTTTGCAAGGTAACCTTTGCATTTACAACCTTTGAAGTTTGTAATTTACGTAGTGATTAATATAAGCATATCTACAAGGATTCAAGCAAAGTGTTCATACTTGTGTTCTTAACTTGTTCTTCATCTTATACACAAGATTCTTTAAGTGTTTTCATCTTATATCACATATTTGGACTTTCAATTGGTATCAGAGCCAATTCCTTTTGCTGGATTGGTTCAAGATTACCTGGAAGTAACATCAAAGTATGAAAAACCAAAACCCAGATATACACTCTGTTTTTCATCGTGAAAACCCACTTGGGTCAAAACTCATTTTCTTCAAATCTTCTTGTTTTTCATAGTTTCTTGAGTGTTTTAGAAGCTTTGGAGGTGAATAAAACATCTGGTATCTTTCTTTTTCAAAAACAAACAACTTTTAAGAGTTTATTTTAAGATTTCAAGTTCTTGGTATTCTTTACTGTTTCATCAAAAAATTTGAAAATTTGTTGTTGTTTAGGCTCATATTTGTTATTGGTATGTGTTTTTGGAGTAGAGAAAGGTTAATGAAAAAGAAATTTTGAGTTTTCATGTGTTTTAGGCAAATTGTGAATTTTGATTGTTAAGTAGAGGTCTGAGCGAGACCTGCAAGTCTTGGACTATTCCCATCCGACTTACTCTGGTCAACTCATCCGTCTTTGAGTTTGATCCGACCTAACTTATTCGACCTTCCTGTTGAATGTATTTTGTGAGACTTAATCTTAGTCTGAATTTATTGACTGAGTTTGGTGCGACTTATACTTAACTGTCCCACTTATTCTTTGTGCGGCCTATATTTGGTGCGACTTAAGGATCATCCGACCTTTAGTTCATCTATTTTTGTCTAAAACCTCATCCGACTTTTACTTAACCTTTTATCCGACCTAACACTCATCTGACCTTCAGAGTCATCCGACCTTCGAAGTCATCCGACCTTCGAAGCCATCCGACCTTCAAAGCCATCCGACCTTCAAAGCCATCCCAATATAAATTGGTTTGGTCCGACTTACCCCAGTATCCATCCAACTTTGATTTTTCACACAACTAAACTTCCAGGAAACAACAATTCACATCAAAGAAAGATCCTTTTGTGACAAGACGAGTTCCAGTAATGAGATCCTCGGCATTGGCACAGATACGAAACCACCCGTCATATTTAGAAATGACTACACTGTTTGGAAAGGAAGATTCATGTATTTCATTTAGCATAATGAAAAGTATGGCGAAATGATGAAAGATAGTATTCTCAACGGTGACGCTATTTTTGAAAAAGTTATAGAAGTTGTACCCGATAACAACCTACCAATTGCTGCAGAAAGATAGAGCACGAGCTGACAAATGTACTTAAAGTTCGACAGTTTAACCTCGGCGAAAGCTATTTGGAACGAGGTTAAACAGCAAATGCAAGGCACCGAACAGGGAGTTTTTATCAGAGAAACTCAGCTTGTAAACACCTTCCCTGAGTTTAAAACCAAGGAGGGAGAACTGCTATAGGATACATATAGTCGCTTTTGTCGACTATTGAATGAAATGAGAAATCACGGTGACACGAGATCAGATCTTCACATCAATCTACGAACATGTGAACCGAAATCTGAAAGCAGTGTCCCACCACTCAATCTACGAAGACCTGAATCAGTTTCAGGATGAGGTGCTGGCTAAAGCGTATGTGAAGCAAACAACTGACCCTGTTGCCCTTGTGGCCGAGTGAAGACGGAGAGAAAGCACAAGATCATCAAAAGGAAAAGAAATTGCAGTTGAATCTGAGTCGTCTGATGGAGAGCTCAAAATCTCCGAAAAGGAAGCTATTCTGAAATCTATGTCACTGATTACCATGGCTTTCCAAAACAAATATGGAAAGTCCAACAATCGACAAATGTACACTTCCGGGTCACGACGAGCTGAAGGAAGTCAGACAGAGGAGAAGACACGCTTCGAGAAGCCAATCTAAAGTCAGGAGGAAGAGAAGAAATGCTACAATTGTGCTAGGACCGGGCATTTTGTTAAGGAATGTAGAAAATTCAAAACCAAGGATGTCGAGTACTACAAGAACAAGCTGAGGTTAACAAGAAAGAAACCAAGTGGAAAAGCCATGCTGGTAAAGAAAGACCAGTTCTTGAGTGATACAGATGATTCTAACGAGGATGACTCGCCACAAGTTCATTTTTGCTTAATGGCTCAAGACACAGGTTCCTCAGATGACAGTGCTGATGAAGAGGAAGAGATTGAGGATGCGTTTGAGGAAACTCAAACTGAAGAGATAGCTGCCAAGGGAAGGTAAGTATTGACCATGCACATACATTGGTTGACCATATAGAAATACAAAACCGAAAAATCACTAAATTAGAATAAAAAATCAGAAATCAATCACGATCTAATTTAGACAATCTTCAATCAGAACTAACTGCCAAAGAAAATGAATTAATAACCTTAAGAAAAGAAAACGAGGTAATCATTCACGATCTAAAAGCATCCAAGGTATCGGTAGAAGAGGATTTTAAGTTCTTACAAAAAGAAAGATGTCAACTTACTCAAAGATAAAAAGTCTTGAAGACCTGTTAATAAAACGAGACCAAACGGCACAAACCATTTTTCTTAACAAACCTAAGGACACTAAAATTTCAAGATGGACATATGAAGGCTTAGGTTTCGTTAACCCGCACATTAGTGACAAGATTACTGCTAAACAATTGTACGACTTTGATAGCATGAATCTAGGACTAACGGCAAAAATGGTGTTCGTGAGGCAAGCCAACGAACTCAAGGAGGAAGAGTACAAGAGACGTACTTCGAAAAAGGCATCAACATCGTATAACTACGAAAGCTTGAATTAATCATACGAAACAACATAATTTGAACCACTAATTTCAGATGATTACTTTCGAAGTTACACACAACCAGAGATGGAAACAATGCCATCAGTTTCTAATACTCAAACATAATCTCGCATATACATTCCTCACATGGAATTACAGCGAAAATTTGAATTGGTTGAAACCGAACTTTTTAATAACTCAATCAACCACGAACTAGAAACTGCAGTTTTACATGATATAATCGGATTTCTTGAAAATGAAAACATTCACATACAAAGTTCCGTTGCACCAAGAACCTCTGGTTCACACACTCCCCACGTGCACATAAATGATTGTTTTTCATTCACTGATTCCAAGTCCATCACCTTCTCAGATGAACTGTCCTTAACAAACTCAAAATTAGTAGGAGCAAACAAGAGAATTGAACTACTAATTGGTTTGACCAACGAGCTGAAATTAAAATTAGCCAACTCAGAAGAGAGATGTAGAGAATATCGACGGGAGTGCATCAAATTAGAAACAAATCTTTTTGAACTCCAATTGAAACTCAACTCTTTCGAAAATGAATTTTTCGAATCACATACACCTGAGTCCACCGCATTAAAGGGTTAGGCTAAAATCATTGATTCATGCTCATCACATAAAGCAAACACATCTAAACCATCTCAGTCAAAAGTCAAACGTACCAAAACAACAGACAACAAGACCCCGCAAACAACCTTCCAAAGATGATAAGTTAGCAAATTCTGCTTCTAACTTAAGTGTGCATCTAGGTATTGGAGTGAACGGAGCGAAAAAGCAGGTACTGGGATGGAGGAAGAAGCATCAAGGAAAGGATGCAGAGGGAAGCAAAGAAGATCGTTTAGTTTATCCTGCAAATTTCTCAAAACAAACAAATCTTTTGTTATGTAATGATTCGTCTGTTCCACTTGTTAATTCAGTCCAAACTCTAGTTGATTCGATTAAAATTGAAACATTTTGCATGAGTGATGGTTGTGTAGAAGGACATTGTTCCTACTATTGTGTATACGACAAAGATCGAAAGAATCGCGGAGTTAAACCAAACACGGAGTACAAACAATTTGAATCAGTTCATGAACAAGCTTCCTTTATAAACAGAAAGGGTTATAAAATAACCTATTGGCGTAAGAAACGCTCACACAGAGCTAGATTCCAAACCAATGACACACCTTTTTCAACAGTGCATAACTCTCAATCACGGTTTTCCTGTAAAAATAAATCGAACAAGGATTTCATAAATAACTGGACTTCAAAGCATATATACCATAACAACTGGAATCACGCCGATGTCAATGCTGTTGAAAACAATCCCCATCCAACAAATCAGAGAGTTAAACAAGCTCAGATCTCACAGTGAAAACAACAATCGATCCATGGCACGAAAACCAAAGTCTAATCCACATTCCAACCTCATCCAAACCAAGGAATGGAGAATAAAGAAGTCAAAAGAAAAGAGTTAAATTCATCGAAGATGACGTATCTCTTCTGAAGGGCTACAAACGTGTCGTGATCGAACATCCAACAGTTGAATCAAGCCCAAAAATATTGAAGGAAATTACAACTCCATCACCAACTTAACCCCCACCCACAAAACAATCTTGGGTCCCCGTTGTTAAAACAACATAATCAATAATTGAAACAAATATAGAATATGTTGAATGTGCTGACTTGCAAGGGCCCCAGACAAACTGGGTACCTAAATTATTGTTATCTTCCATGTGCAGGTATCTAGCAGGTGGTACCTAGACTCCGGTTGCTCCAAACATATGACCGGGGAGAAGAGTCTTCTCTCGAACTTTGTCCCACGCTATTCGGGAAATGTTCTGTTTGGGAATGACCACCTGGCACCAACAATGGGGACTGTAGATATTATAAAAGAAAACATAAAGATAAGTAAAGTTTCGTATGTGGAAGGGTTGGGACACAATGTGTTCAGTATCGGGCAATTTTGTGATAAAGGGATTGAAGTGAATTTTAAGCCCAAAACTTGCTCCGTTAGAACAGAAACAAGTGATGTACTAGTGGCTGGCTCCAAGAAATCAAACCTTTACACTATTGATCAAGCCGACCTGCAGGGCAAATAGTCAGCCTGTCTTCTGTCCAAGGCCTCTGGTGCTCGGCTTTTACCCGTAAACAAGTTAAGCACTTTTCTACATACTTCGCCACGTCTCTCTTCATTCCCGGCCACCAGTAATCCATTTTTAAGTCTCTATACATCTTTATTGCCCCTATATGAATTGAGAATTTTGATTTTTGAGCTCCCTCGAGTAGAGTATCACGAACCCCTAAAATTCTTGGCACCCATACGCGGTTGTAATGAACCATCAATCCCCGGCTATCTTCCGCCATGTGAACTATCTGCCCCTTGATGCGCTCTGCCTTTTGATTTTCTTCCTTCATGGCATCCACTTGAGCGTTCTTAATTGACTCAAGCAGCGTTGTTGTCACGGTCATCCTCATGCAGGTCATTGGTAGTCTCTCGTAACTGGTCTTACGACTCAAGGCATCCGCTACCACATTCGCCCTTCCTGGGTGGTACACAATCTCACACTCGTAGTCCTTTACCAGATCCAGCCACCTCCACTGGCTCATATTCAAGTTCTTCTAGTCAGCAAAGTACTTCAAGCTCTTATGGTTGGTGTAGATCGTGCACTTGACCCCATACAAGTAGTGCCTTATAAGCAAGATATGAGTACTTTGAGAATTCAAGTAGAGAGAAAACACCCTTAAGTGTGTGTATTCACATTCAATGTAGTAAGAGTTTTTTACATAGTAAGCATGAGTCACGTTATATACTACATGTACATATTACTAGTTATATGTATAAAGGTGACATTAACATACACAATATAAACTAGATTCCAAACACAAAATTACTATCTAACAATCTCCCCCTTGTTTGAATCTAGTCTACATTCCTCTGTCCAATCTTTCTCTGCCAATGTCTGATCATTTTTCGTTCATCACGTTTGGCTTCAAACAGTTTGATCACTTCAGTTAGGCGAACTCGAGGCTCTTGATCAATATCTTCTTTCAGACTTAAGCTGTGCTCTTTTATCTTGATTGACCACACTTTCAATGAACCATCAAAGTAAGCATTAATCTCATTAAATCTCAAAAAGAATTTTTGTTGTTTGCTATTGAATAGTACTATCCCTTCATCTCCTTCATACTCATCATCACAACTCCAGATTACTTGATACATCTCCAATTAATCGAGCTTTGAATGATATGTTTTTGGCTTTAGAACCTTGATTTTGTCTTTGTCAGCTTCAGCTCCCAATTGAAGGTCTGTTTCTTCAGCTCTTTGACTTCTATGGCGCATAAATTCCCACAACTTTAGATATCCTGCTGATTCATCCATATTCTTTTCTAATTTTGATTCAAGCTGCTCGACAAGAAAATTCACATCTCCCAGACTTAGAAATTTCAAATCCATATGCCCAAAGCTGTAGCTCTTCTGACTTGATAACAAATCATATCCACAAACATCACCTTTTGAATTGCCACATAGTTTAGCTTTATGATAGGATATGCTGATTCGACTTCTTCTTTCTTTGATGTATGCATATTTAGAAACATCCTCGTTCGAGCTTCATCAACATTCTTAACACCCAACAAATTAATATCCAGTAGTTCACTGAGTTGTTCAAAATATATGTTCACAAACTTTTCTTCAAGGAATGCAACTGGTATATATCTTGGTATCTCCAATTTCTCACCTCTTTCTTCAATGCTTCTCTTGTCAATACATAACTATTTCTCACACTTGGTAAACATCCAATGTGGATTGGATCTATTTGCACATTCTCAGGAATTTCCCATTGAGTATCTTTTGATAATTTCTTTTTCTGTCTTTCCTTCTGTTGTTTTCTGATTATATCTGTTGGTGTTATTCTGAATTGGCCTGGTGGCGGTGGGAACATATCAGATACTTCTTTGCTAATTTTCAATACACTTTCCAAGTTCAACTGTTCAATTTCAGGCTTTGCAACCTTCAGTGTCGTTAAAGTTTCATCCTTTTGCTTACTCATCCACAAAGCTATAGTCAAAGATTCATCTTCAGCGTCAGACTCTACTATTTCAGGAACATCATTCTTTTCAAACTCAACCTCTGTATCTGCTATCTCTAAAACCTTTTGTTTTCCTTTATATTTTTGTGTAAAAGAAGTTTCATCCAGTTTAGCAGCAACAGCACTAATCCTCTAAGCAGCCTGGGTGTCAAAATATGTCTTTAACCTTTTCTCCCCCTCAGGGAGATCGATGTCTGAATCATCATCGTCATGCCTAGGTCGTTTTGATGACCCGACAGCTGTTTTACAGGTAGCCTCAACCTCCATTCTTAATAAAGTTACCAAATCAGCTTCCTCAGTCGTATTCTCAGACCTACCTATCAAACGAACAAGTAGTAAACTTTTAAGATCATCCACAGATAAGTCATTCATCACCTTCTCCTTAACATCGGCATCTCTTCTTTCTATTAATTCATCCAACTTAGATTCAATTCTTTCATTTTGCTTTTTAAGTTCGTTGAATCTTTCAGCAGTTAGCCTTTGAGTATCATCAAATATTATATTCAGTTGTTCCATGGCAGCATCAAAATCAGATTTGGAAACAAATTCCTTAGCCAATTCAGACTCAGTAGGTGTAACATGACCGGGATCACTTAGATTGCCCGTTGAGACACAAACATCCCCAGAAATGAATTCTGTAGATGAAGGGTCACCCACATTCACAGTTGGATCAATGTTGACTGTGGTGGGATTTCCTACCAATCTTTTGATATGGCCAACAAAGGCTTCACCTATGGTAGTTCCAGCAGGTCTATCTTGAAATAGACTGCACAAAGCTTCCAGTGTGGCGGAGTGTTTAGAAAGAAAGTCATCTATTTGTTGACGGTTTTCGATGTGCGCTGAAAGATCAGTAGTGACCTAGAGCTGTTGGTCACTTGTTTCAATATCAGCACCCTCCGAATGAGGAGCCGGTAGTGTACGTGGTTTTTCTCCATGAAATGAAGCAATAACCTTTTGAGAGGCTATTGAGTGGCTAGGTGGGGTTTGTGCACGCTCTGGTGGGATGCCAGAGACTTTTTCAATGTCAGGCCGACAGTAGATGTGGTTTCCCGGCTTTTTATGGTTGGTGAACTCTCATCACTCTTTTTTTCTTTACTCACATCTCTCACTCCCTCACTTTGCTTATGCCTCTCAACATCTTCTTCTACGTTTAAAATACTTACATCATCATACAAGCCCTCTGTATCCACATTATCAAAATCAAACTCCAGATCCATCATTTGATCATCATAATTAAAAGTAGGATGTATTCTTTGACCATCAGGACCAAGTTCCTCTTCAACCTCATCATTTTCAGCATCCTTCATTATCATATCAGTATCTCTTTGAAAAGAATTTGTATCACTTTATTGAGAACTTTGAACAGATTGTACAACTTGCTTTGCAATCTCAACAACCGTCAAATAATCACTTGAGTCCACAGTAACTCCATCTCTATCTGAATTACCTTCACTATCTTCACCACCCCTCTCATAATTTTGACTTTTCTCTCCCCTGTCAGCTTCTCCCTGACTCCTAATGTCACTACGCTTCGGACCTACAGTTCTTGGGGTAGGACTAGCAGGCTCTTGCCGATCCATAAGAACCAAATTATTGTCACTCATATACTGCTGGACTATACCAGTGTCAAGATCAAGCAATTGGACCAACTCCACCGGCATAACATAAGGATCAACATTTGGCATCGCCGGAATCCTATACAACTTAATCATCATTTGAATTTGAGGTGAGGGATCATCATCAGGCCTTGAGATTTCAGGATCTCTTGACATCAACCTTTGTATTATCATCGTTAAGAATCACGGAAACAGTAAGAAATTTCTCCTCTTTCCAGGGATCACCTTTTCACGTACAACCTTTGAAATTTCTAGAAACACCAACTCAGCATAATCAAAATGAAAGTGTTTCACCATTCCAACCAAAACTTTCATTACAAATGCATTTGCTCCATCAATCCCTTTTGTCACACTTGTCAAGCATCTCATGATAATGGCATATAAAGTTTGCCATTATGGAACCAACCCTGATCTTTTGAATTTATACATTCCAGTCAATTCATCACCATTCCATCCAAGATCCATTATATGAGGTAATATCTGTTTGTCTGTTGGAATTAGATCAAATTCAGTATTTGGAGGATATGGTAGTCTGAGGATCCGTCTAAAACTGTCAATACCCATTTCAAATTCAACTTGATCTACTCTGCCAGAGATGACAGGGTTTCCTTGTTCACTTTCCATCAGGTATAAAGAATTCCAGAATTGTTGAACATACACTTTCCATCAGGTATAAGGAATTCCACAATTGTTGAACATACACTTCAGGGACATGTGGTTCTACATCCAAAGGGTTGAATGTGAAAATATGGGAAAGTGGGTGTGAGGCTATGAGTTTGGTGTTAATGGGGAAATCGATTTTGGTAAGTTCTGGTACGATGTAGGCATTATTTAGTTGGAATGTGTAACACCCGCAAACCTGGGCTAGGAGATTAGCAGGTTTGTGGTACGTGCTTAACTATTTTAAAATGATTAAATGTGTAATTGATTTAATTATTGTGTGTATGTATGCATGTATATATGTGTTTACGTGTAATTCTGTGGGATATTAAGAGGTGGATTTACCACCTCTTGCTTAAATATGTGTGTATGTGTAAGTTAATGATGATAGCATGAAAGTTACCTGCTTATTATTCCAAAAGAAAGAAAAGTTTGTGTGTGTTTTGAGAATTCTCTCTGCCGAAGAAGAAAAAGAAAAGAATCGGATTATCAAGTTTGGTGTGTTCAAATTCAAGTTCAAGGTTAGATGTTATTTCTAACATGTTTAAATGTTAACTTGGTGTGATCTATGTTGAATAAACATGAATTAAGAAGAATACAATGATCGGTTTTGATGAAATATGATTTTATGGGTTTTTGATGTTCTTATGGTATATGAACTTGTTATATGTTATAATTCTTGAAAATGTGTTTAAAACAAGTTTCTGGTGTGTTTTGATGAGTTTAGAAATTTCTGGGTTTGATTATATGATGATATGAAGTTATCGGATTTGGTTATATGAAGAAGATGATGAAATCGATTGATGTTGAAAACCGATAAGGCAAAAAAAACCGACAACTATAAAAACGATAGAAGATGAAATCCGGAAGTCTTGGAAATCCGACACTTCATAAATCCGATACCCAGAAACCGAATACCCCAAATCCTACACTTGTAAATCCGAAACAAGTGTGAAATCCGAGAGAACCTAGAATCCGGAAACTTGAAAACCGATACTCTAAAACCCGGAGCCTAAGAATCCGATAAGTGCTAAAAATCTGAGACTTTAAGAAACCGATACCCTAAATCCGATACATGTGAAATACGGGAATGAAGAATCCGACACTTGTAGTTGCGGATTCCTAGAAATCCGATGGTTGGAAAATCCGACACTTTGTGTTTTGGACTTGCAATTGTTTATTGTTTGTTTTATTTCATGAATGAATTATAAATATATGTGGTCAGATATA
>JAUEJL010142949.1:0-10699 GCA_032274825.1 Drosophyllum lusitanicum | reverse complement strand
TTTGGATATTAAAAATACAAATAATCAATTAGTTTCAATAAAACTAAAAGACCCACAAGCAGAAATAAACGTACCAATATAGTCATTATAAGTATCAAACATCTAACCAAATATGCAAACACTCACTTCCGCACAAACAATCTTCCTAAAACAAGTAAGACCCATGTCTACAACCCGCCGGATCCCCTACCCCCCCCCCCCTACCCCCCTCAAGGCAGACGTTAAATTGTGAAAAACAAGTTAGGAAATGTAAAACATAAACTAACGATCGAATAAAATTTAATAAAATACGTAGTAGGGTGTTTGAAAAAATAGAGCAGATTATCAAAATCTTTAAAACTCTCTCTCTCTCTCTCTAAGCAAGTTTCATGGCTTCATCCATGGTGGAAAATAAAAAGCGCATCACTAATCTCAACAAAAGCTTCATCCTCTATTGATGGTTGCCAAAAAAACATAAACAAAGCCTAGATCTCAAAACAGAAGCTGGATCTAATCGAGACCGATGAGAAGATAACTTTTCTAGGACCAGTTTCAACCACAAGACTGGCCCGGTTTGAGACCACCTTACTACCTTAGACCACATGGAGACCAATCGAGGGCTGAAAAGCTGGACCTAACCAAGACCAGTGACCTAAACAGTACCAAGACCGATCCGATCTCAACTAAAAATCTTCAACCGATTTGAACCGGTCTCGTCGTTCATGTCTAGTATGAAGTTTGATGTCTATCCTTCTTTATGTGGTTTCCGTTATTTATTCATACAAGTACACAAGTTGTAAGAGATAAAAGACATTGCACTGTGAATCTCTATGCTTATCAATTACTAAACTCAACTCTCATAGATTGTACGTGTAACCGTAAGTCATGATTTATGATAAGTTATACAATAAAGTAAGGAGGAGTTCAGTTCCGAAACCGGTATGAAACTGAAAAAGCCTAAAGTTATGATTGAGAACCAAACTGTAATATACAAATTGGTTTTGGTTCTAGTTTTTTGGTTCAATTTCCGTTCCGGGTAAAAACTGAACCAGGTGAAACCGAAAATCAAAATAAGAAAATATAGAAACCGAGAACGAACTCGAAAGTATGTAAATCGATCTGGTTCAGGACTGTGTTTGTTCTGGCAAAATGGTTTTTCTTTTTGTTGCTCATTCGTACAACAAAGTGTACACATGATTTTGATGTAAAGTTTAGGGGCAAACATAGAAATCGAAAAACCGAACCCAAACTGTTAAAACCAAGCCAATAAAACTGAAACCATTCGAAATAGACGGTTTTGTTTTAAAATTTGAAAAAACTAATAGGTTTAGTTCATGATCGGTTTTAACTACAACCAAACGGTTAAGAAACTGACCCACCAAATATTTTAATATATCCTAACTTTTTTTGTAATGGTATAACTAGTTATTGTACTTTACTAATTTCTTAATTATTTTAAGACTATTAAGTATCGACATAGTGGTCATATGATTTGGAAGGGGATTAAACTTTTAAAGTTTCACACGTTTTGATTGAAGGTTTATTTTTGTTTATAGAAAATATATGTTACTTACTAAACTAATATGTTGAATGACAATATCTTTTTAGTCATGACAAATTTAAACCCAAAGATAGAATTAATCACGCAAATGATTAATACTGGCATACTACAACATTGAGGATCATAAGTGTAATTTTGAAATTTTGATGACGAAACTTGAAAAATTAAACACAACCCACCCACGTGGACTAAATTTTATCTTTTAATACTTAACAAGAGGTATTATATCACCAGTTTTTTCCTCTCCCTAACCATCTATCCAGAAATAATAGACTTGTTTGAAAAGCTATTTGCACAAGTGCACAACAATTTACTTGGTTTTTATTTTCACAGAAATATCTACATTTAAGAAATTCGTTTATTTCGGAGCGATTAGCCTTTAAGATAATAAATGGTGTTAATAATTTTGTTCCTAGATACTTAGCAATATGTCAATAAAAACACTAGTTTGACTGTTAAAACACACCAGTGGACAACAAAGACACCGTCAAGCATGCACACCGGCCATCAGATGGTATTCACTTCAGCACCTCAATGATCAAATTCAAATTTCATACCTTTTTTTTCTTATTTATTCGTGTCTGGGTGGGGAGAGTAATGTTGTAATTGGAACCAATACTATGTGAAAGCAGGAATTTCATTTGCATTTTCTTGGGTTTTTTAACACATTTAAATACGAAAAGCAGCATTCTTAGTTGCCTATAACTGGCATGCAGAACTGCACATCAAGAACTATCTAACAGTAAATGAAGTTCACAGAGGCATCACACCTGCAAGAAATCCTTCACTTTCTTCTGCTTTTGTATTGGAGAGGCCTGCAGTATATTATGGAATAATTACACAATGTGCATAATAACTATGCATCCAATTCAGGGAATCCTATATAAGAAGGCATGAGTTGGTTATTGCCAGAGAAGTTACCATTTCCACCAAGCATCCTTAACAAATCTCCATTCCGTAAATGCCATCTCTCCAACCTAACATGTTGGATGTCATCTGCCCTTTCAGTCTTTAGCATCTCCATTTTTATACGTAATTCTGTTGCAAGTTCTTTAAGCTCTGCAGGAAGCAATTGCATGATCAGAAAAATTAATTTATTCATATGCTTTAATATCTTACTACTGTTTGGTATTATCATAATCTAGTATCAAATATCTCAAAGCAAGGAAGTCATACATCTAACGGCACCAAATTACTAAAGAATCACTTAAAACCACAGAATTTTGTATTTTTAATATAAGTAACAAATTAAATCTTAGCTGAGGGCTGATGGCCAAGCGTCCCAGGCCCTTTATGGTTTTATACAAGAAAAGAGATTAGGATGAGAAAGACCATTAAGACCAGTGCTTGGTCCAAAGCATGGGGACACATATATGCCGAGTTAATCATATTCAATTGATGATGGTAGTCTCGATCCAGTAATTGTTTGATTAAGTAGTTTTAAAGAAAAAGGGAAAGTTGTAATCATGCGCCAATTTAATTTCATATCTTAAAAAAAACAAAAATAATGGCAGATCGCATAATTGCATATGACCACCATGAATATACAGAGCAACAGAACAACAACAAAGTCACAGTAAATAAAATTGAAATAATTCCAATGGATTGCTATGCAATAAACCCTAATTTCCTGATTTTCTTTACATGTAGACACTAAAGGTGCTAGTTTGTGTGATGCACTTCCGCGTCAAACATGTAATGTTGGTTCTGACATCTCAACACACTCATCTACATAATAAAATACCAAGAAAACTAGTTGGCACTCGTCACTTGTCCCATGCATACAGTTACTACTATAAAGTGCTTACATACATAATAAATGCATAATCTTTGCTCACTTCAAATAGTAATACAATACAGTCTGCATCAGATCACATTATTCAAACTAGCAAGGCTTTTTTTCCGCTTATAAAGGTTTCAGTTGATTTATGATAAACATCTAGGAAGAGTTCACTATCAGAAATGCCTCTATTTTTATTTTTTTGGAACAGCAAATACTCATCCATGTTCTTTCTCCAAAGATAAACATAATACCTTTGAATGCCCCATCATCAGAATTTTGCTCAGACAAATTCATTAATTCATTAAAAGAGGCAGTTTGATGGTTACAAAAAACAGATCGTCTCTCCAATGCCTTGATCTCCTCCTTCAACACAATAGACTCCTGTTCAGCCTGTGTAAACGATACAAAAAACCTGTTTATCAGTCAAAAGGACCAACATAAAACAAAATTCAGTAATTGCATACTACCAAATTTTTTATTACCGAGGTAAGTTTGGTTCTCAAGGTATCCATCTGTTTATCACGATCAGGGTTATCAACAGCATCAACATCCATTATGTCACTAGCAGATACTTCATCCTAAAATAGATCAAATATTGAATTTTCAAAAAGCAAATACATGGTATGATTTACATATTCAAACTTTCACTTTCCGAAAACAAATGGAACTATAGGTGGGGAGGCAAGCGATAAATTTCTCTAGATACAATACCGAAAGCTCGAAACACACACAGATTAGTACATAATTTGTGTTAATAGTTGATCTCCACATGCTTTAAGAAAAAAATATGATCTCCATACATCCTTACCTATAGAAAATTAGAAATAGCTAATATCTCCTATGTCGAATCAGGAATTACCATAGCTGAACTGAGGGGATTTAGATAATTCATTTAAAGCTATTTAAAGCAACTTAATAAAACTTAGAAGAACAAGTGAAGGGACGTACGTACATCTTTGGACAGCGAGAATCCTTCTGGAACCACGAAAATTCGAAGGAAACTATACTTCTCCCACACAGACAATCGTTTATATAGGACAGATTGAATTGTGTTTCGGATATAATCCAAACCCTGCATCATAGTTAAAACGGAAAACAAAACCGTTACCTAACACCAAATAGTACACAAATTGAACCATGTAGAAACAGAAATTGCGAGTTAAATTCATTCGATTTCCACCAGATTTTAAGTAATCAGAAACAACGGTAAGGATTAAAAAGAAAGAGATTAAAAAACAGAAACGGGTGGTAGACCTTGGTTAAATCTTTGGCCCTATCTGAATCATCGTCGATCTTGAGTTGAGTTGCCGCCTCCCTGTAAGAAGAAGGTAATATTTTGCGTAGTGAATAGAGATTGTTGCAAAATGAGGATAGAGACTGACTGGTGAAGATGATCGAAGGCGCTATCGATCAATTCGTCGACGATATTTAAGGCAGCATTGATAAACAGCTGGGGGTTCAGATTTAGTGAGTCGAAAATCGCCTCGCTCTCTCTGCCCTCCATCGCTTCAAGCCTTCAATCTTTACTTGAAAGTTGAAACGCAGGTTTCTTACCGAGTGTTTCCAAAGTTCCCGCCCGATATAATCCAGATTTTTAGCAACAAAATGAATCTTCAAAGGCCGCAATATGTAAATTAACAAGGTAAAACGACACCGCATTTTCCACGATTGTATTTATGAGATGATGAGTTTGGATTTTGGAACCGGGGAAGAAAATCTATTTGGTTATTGTTGGGGAGGATACGCACACATGGCACATATACCCATAGGTAAGACTCGTAATTTAGGTGTGTTTAGATTAAATAGGTTGTGTTGTTTTCGTGACCGTCTATTTTTGTGTTATTTTTATGTTAATTCGTTTTGAGTTGGTTCGTTCGCGTCCATCCATTTTATTAGGAAAAATATGGATTGTATTTCTGGGAAGAAATTATTGGATTTTCAAGTTGGTTTTGGTTAACCAAATTTCAAGAAAAAAATTGCGTATGAACTTGACTTTGAAATACATAATCATACCACTATGTTTAGGCTTCGGATCGAGTCTTGAGTCGGCACATATTACTTGTCGGGTTTTCGGTCCAAAATTAAGTCTCACAATTCATAAATGAAATTTGAGATTTTGATTTTTGAAAATCTTCAGTTTCTTTTGACTGCTATTTTTAGGTTTAACTTCGGTCAATTTTAAACTTACAACATTTTAACATATATTTTTATATATTTCTATTTTAAATAATAATTTTTTATTTAACAAAATCGGGTTAATAGTTCATTTTCATGTTTAGTAGGTTTAAGTTGAACATGGCCCATTTTTTCATGTCATATCGACCTGGATTTTACCCATTTTAGTTTTGTGTCGGGTTCATATCATCCCAACTCGTGTTCTGGTTCATGTCTCACATTGTCAAACGCACGCACAAGTCCAAAAGTCAATAGCAACTTGTTTGGATAATTTCTAGGCCGTGTAGCAATTACATATTTGGATTGACAAATCGACCGAATTCAAGTATCATGAATTGTAATGAAGGATAATCTAGAAATTATGTTCTATGACTTGTCTCAAATTTGTATTAGTTTATTCTATTTATAGACACCTAAAAATAGTTGAAATAATCGTCAAAAGTGGTTATTCAATGGTTAACTATTACTTAGAAAATAATTATGTAACAAGTCAACTTCTTCAATGAGCGATGAAGAGACAACAGTCAGCTGTCGGCTAATGAAACTTCAACAGCAACATTGAACTTGGGTTTCAACTGCCCCTTGGACCTTGTTTGGGGCGTTGTCCTTAGGACCTTGTTTGGGGCCTTGTCCTTAGAACCCCGCAAGGGGGCGCATCCCTCTCAACTCCCACTGTTTTGGTATAGGACTTTTGCTAAGACTTAAACAAGTATGCACTTTGTATCATCACACTCGTTTACCAAGCTAGTTGTAACGCCCCATTTTCATAATAATATTTTACGAAAAATGTTTGTAAATAAAATAACTTCATTGCAACCAAAAATCCAATTTATAAATAATAGCGGAAGCATGTGATGAAAATCTTTACAAACACATATTATTTAAAATATTTGATTTAAAAGTCGGGGAACAACTGACACTAATTAAACTTTAAGATTTAATCGCAAAACACAGACACATCCACTGAATCAACATGACAATCTCCAAGTACCTGAAAATGTTAGAAGTATCTGATGAGCTGTAAAGCCCAATGAGCAACTTAAAATAAGTACTTACAAAGAATAATCACGATCTAGTTAAGCTTTATTCTTTTAATACATTTCCGTAACTTGTTACCACGTATGTATAAATAGTATTTCTGTATTTATATCTGCTCAATAACAATATCTGAAATCATGTTTGTTCTATGAATGTATCGGTAAAATCGTTGTATCCATATGATAATTATATCTCAGATGCTGTAACCGTAGTTGTATTCACACATTTGTGGTTATATATGTATCACAACTACTGTAACCGTAGTTGCATCAACACATCGTAATTACATCTGTATCACCTTTAAATCTGTATAACAATTGTATTTGTATATTGGTGTTTGTAGTACTACAGTATCTCTACATTCGTAATTATGTAACTGTAGTCATAAATGTATATCCATAACCGTATAACGGTAAGTATATTTGTATAAGTACTGCATTTGTATATCCGTAGCTGTATAACAATAATTGTATGTGTATGAGTACCGTATCTTTATGTCAGTATATGTATATCTATAATTGTATTAATACGAATACTGTACTTGTATATCATATATGTGTACCATATTTGTATAATCGTAATTGTGTAACCGTAACACTTATATCTTACAACTATTGTTGTATCCAAGTAAGTACTGTAACTATATATATAATACTATAGATATTTATGTATCTATATGGTCACAATTGAATTCATGCGAGTATTATATAGTTCTTACATGTATCACTTTAATTGTTTGACATATCATTGGTTATTTCCACTTAAACTGAACGTACTAGTTATTCCAATCTCGTATTTGTTAATTTATATCATTTCATCATATTAATATCACTCATATATGTATTTACATAAAATTATATTAAATAATAAATCACTATTTACGAGTACTGGATTGAGATACTCGCCTTGGGACTAAGCAATTATGATTAGCACGACTCAACCACCAATCCACGTAATAGGATGCTAATAAGGTCAAGTAGTACCTAAAATACCACAGCTTACATTTAGGTACCAATTAAGAGCTTAAACATTAGCTCAATATGCTAGGTATATAGTTAAACATCTCATACACCCTGATTAGTGTCTACACCATGACTATCTGTCACTAAACTAGGAATATGACCAAAATCACTTCCATATCAGTTCTTGGAATTATATTATCATGAAAATAGACTATCATAGCTTTAAAATAAATGGTCATAAGATAAAAACGGAGTTACGGTTAATTTTATATGATTTTTCAAAGTTTGGGCTGATGTGCTGTCAATATGGTAGTATTCAGGGTGTATACAGGCTGCCTAGGGTTTCAATACGGCCGTATTAAATTTCCCCAGACTGTATTGAACCCTGTATTCGAAGAAAGACATCTTAGAAACTTGGTTTTCAGCTTCCAATCCAATACCATATCAATCCACACTCATTTCTATCGATTCTAGTCACTTAAACACGACTTCTAAACACTTTTATTCACAATAACATCAACGAGTAACACCCATATCATCATAACCAAGATTAATCTCTTAAATCTCATTTGACCCATCCAAGTGGGTTAAGACCCAAATACATAAATTTGATGTTAAAATCTCTTGTTTGTACAAAATACAATCTATAGAAGTTATAAAAATTAATATAAGTCATCCTAACATCACTTAAATGCAAGAATCAATATTTGATTCAAGAACCTTATTTGGGTTTTTCAAGAACACAAATTAAAGGAGATGACACTTACAAATCGTGTACTTTGATAGTTTGATTCCACCGTTTGTTTAAGTTAAATCTTGATTCTCTTCTTCTAATTAGTAGTAGGTGTTTGTGTGTTGTTTTGAGGAAGAACAACAAATAAAGAAAGAAAGCAAGGAAAGAAAAAGAAAACAAGAAACTTTAACAAGGGGCTGCCGACCTTGAGTCGGTTGGTCCCTTTTTAGCGGGTATTCCGTTCTCCTATCCGACTTACAATTTATCCATACAATTTTCATAAATACTGACGATAATATATTTTGAATCATAATTCTAAATCATTTAATATTTTATAATTTTTATTTATTTTCCTCAACTTTTATTTACCACCTTATTTAATAACTTTTATAAAATTAGGGTGTTTCATTAGCTAAATCCAAATAAGTATTAGTTGTTTGGTTATTGAAGTTTGAAACAGACAAAAGTAAAATGTTTGGAATTAGGATTAACATGTACAAATTTATTTGGGATAGTGTTTCTTTGCTTTATGTTTTGTTTATCACAAGCGTTTAGTGATTTAAAATGTTGGTTATGTTTTTTTACCTTCAAAAACGACTTTATAAAACCTTGTTTTGAAATGAAATCATGAACATTTTCATACACCTTAGTTTTCTATATTCGTTATAATAGGGTTTAAATTCACTAAAATGTATCCAACTTGTCACGTTTTTCTATTGTGTATATCGGACTTTAAAATTTTCTATTGTATGTATCGAATGTTTATTTTGTCGCTAGTGTGTATATTAAACTTTCTATTTTATGTACTAAAGTTATACATTTTTTTCTTTTTATATAACCAAAATATATATACAATAACAACAAATTAAAAGTTTAATACAAATAATAGAAACTTTTAAAGTTCGATACACACAATAGCAAAACATGATAAATGGATTACATTTTAGTGAACTAAACTAATTATCATAAAGAAAAACTAATAACTAGCTAATAAAATAACATCAAATTTAGCTTTTTATAAACATATTTTAAGTTGTATACATATTTTTGTATTCTCTGTGGAATGAGTCTATTTACATAGGGGAAGGAATTAAATAACTCACTCTTTGGAAGCCTCTATATTTGTTATGATTTGATTCATTAATAATTTTTTATTATAGATTTCATGTGTCCAACCACTATGCTATTATACTAAAAACAGTTTAGATATGTTATATACGAATATTTTTGTATTTTTTATGAAGTTAGCCTATTTACATATCTTTGTAAAGTTAGTTGCAACAAAATCCTATCTATAAAGTGTATCATTAATCAATCAAAGAGTTCGAACTAATCAACTACCTAGAGCCTATTCCAAACCGTCAACCAAGTGTATTTTGTGACTTTACTGAATTGTTTGACTTTTCTATCTCCATAATCAATCACTATTCGCTAGACCTTTAGTTAGATGAAAGGTGTGAATTCCATTTTAGCAACTTATCATAATCATTTCACTCAATAATGCAGGAACAATGCTCAACAGAGAGAGAGGAGTATCTGCAAGAATAGTGTTTTATTGAACACTTGAAGAGGTGGTGTGAATCAAACGCTAACTTAAAAGGATATGTTTGACGTAAGTAGCTAGTAGCTGATAGCTGGAGTTGGAAGCTGTATATCTATACTACTATATAAATCATTTAATATTCTTTTTTTTAAGAGTTCTTAAAATTCAATCAAGACAAAATCTTAGACCTTTCATTTTATCTATATTAATCTTATTTACTTAATTTTTAACCATTTTACTTTCTTCTAGTTTATTTTAACTTTTTAGTTATTTAAAATATACTTATATACTCCCCTACTAACACAACTCTCTCACATAAATACAATTATGCACCCACATCAACACAAGTTCTAAAATTTTATTAACTTCTCTCTCCTTCTTTTATAAATATAAATCTTTTTTTCTTTTTTAATGTTATTTAGAATTTATTTTTAAAATTAATAAAATAATTGATGCAAATAAAAGAAAAACAAAAAAAGGGCATGTTGTTGAAGAAAACATTTTTGTGACCTTGAATCACGCGAATAACTTATCATTACATTCTTGAAAGCGACATGTTGAAAACAGAAACTATTCGCCGCCGCAGTATTATGCGGGTACTGTGCTAGCTTTATTTGTGTATGTGTTTGGCAAAGTAGTTGGTAGCTGAAGTTGAATAGTATAACATTACAAAAAATAGGATAAATCATACAAAAAGAATGAATTGTAAAAAAATTTAAAGGGTATATATGTAATTTTATATATTAAAAAAGCGTCCAACTAATTTTAAAAGCAACCTCAAGAAGTTTTTTATTTTGAAACTTTTTTGTAAAAAAAAAGTTTCTAACTTTTCTATCTAAACAAGACTTAGGGTGTGTTTGGCAGGGAGAAAAGGAAAGGTGAGAATTGGAAATGAAAATGAGTGAGAAATGGAAATGATTAAAAA
>JAUEJL010142938.1:0-10699 GCA_032274825.1 Drosophyllum lusitanicum | reverse complement strand
TTCTCGCAATAAAAATGGTTCTCAAATGAACTTTTCACTATATATATATATATACATATATATATACATATATATATATATATACATACACACACACACACACACACACACACACATATATATATATATATGGCAGCTAAGCCTAAAAACTGTATAATCATACAAAAATTTAGGTTAACCAAACCTAATTATTCAATATATTCGGTTTGGTTAACCGAACCGAAATAAATTTGGGTTTTTCGGTTCAGTTACGGTTCATGAGTTTAGAAATGAACCGAAAAATTGTAAATACTAATTTTATTTTTAAGTTTATCCGATATCAACTAATTGATAAATTATTACCATCAACAATTATTAACTCATAAAATTTATTACAAAAAACACATATTTACATCACTTTCCAATATATATTTTGATAGAGATAGTCACTTTTACACAATTGTAGTGATGTCTTTATTTGTAATATTTGTATCCTATCATATTTAGTTCATAAATAATTTACATTGTTCATAATGTTCTATAACTTTCCATTCAAAACTTGTTAAACTTGAGATAAATTTCCAAAGTTCTTAATTTAAAAATATATTTAGTATTATAAAACTGTTATTTGGTTAGGTTAACCAAAAAACCAAACCAAAAAAATGGTTAACCGATGTTAGGTTAAACGGTGTTTTCGATTTAGGTTTAGGTTCAATAATGTTACAAATCGATACTTCGGTTAACCAAATGTCCGGTTAACCATCCATGAACACCACGAGTTTTGGTGAGGCTAGAAGCTTGTCATTGTACCAATACCATCCCCTATAAAAATGCCACAAAGACAACATCCAGAATCTAACAAAAAGTTCATCAGGTGCTACTTTCTACAACTGTACCCCTTGCATAATAACATCAATCTAATGGCATCAATGAGATTTCAGAAAGAGGGTGGTCTTTTAGGAACACAAAGTTTACACTATGCAACGGTTTTTCTACCTGTGTGTGTGAGTGAGAGAGAGAGAGAGGGGGGCTTACATCTTTGGAAGAGGCGATGTAGGAGACAACAACGGTAATATCATCAAGCTTCCCACCATAGTAACGAAATCCTGCTTCTTGAGCTGCAGCAGAAAAAGGTGTCTGCCTGTCTTTTTCCTGTGCCCTTTGTCGTGCTAAAGCTGCTATTTTTTTAGCCGTGACCTGTGGTTCCAAACCAGCTCGTACCGCATGAACCACAATCGCAGTGATATCATTGTTGTACAAATTATCGAACAATCCATCCGTGCCTGCTATTATCACGTCTCCTGGAGCAACAGGAATTGAGAATACCTGCATAATCATCATCAGTCCTCCATTTCAGTTAATCCTATCCATCACATGCATACCTAAATTATCTTTAATTACAATGCTCCTATAATCCAATCATAAAACTAAATCCAAGGATACAAGAATAATATAACGACAATGATTTGAATTTTACAAAAAAGAAGGTTTCAACCGAACGGTCCGAACCTGACCAGAGCTTGGCAAATCACTATGGCTTCCATTTTCTAGCTGGTACGTGAAATTAAAATCATGCTGTTGTGCAGGGGACCGGAAAACAGTACATCCATCTCTAACTATCATGAAACCACTATCGCCCAAGTTAATGGCATTAAGACCCTGCAAAAAGGAGAAAATGAATTCATTCAAAAGATTCTGAATACTTTATTTGTTTCTTTTCCTATTTAGTGATACCCCAAAATGGTAATCATATAATAGTAACACGTCTATTTAAGATATTAAAAACCGAGCTGGATCTGGCATATCATCAGAGTGTGGTAATTCATAAACATAATGGCTCACTGTAAGTGTGACATACATACATTGCCCTACAAATATAATTTATGTTTAGTTTCCAAGCAGCGTCACAAAGAACAGTACAAATGTATATATAAAAGAAATGTAGCACGCAAATTTTGAAATGGAAACAGTGATTTCAAGAGGGTCCAGTGCTCTGTCACACGTCTACCATTAAAGTGTTTATTCAGACTTTAGCAATTGAACTGGGAAACATATATTCTATTAAATTAATAGTTCTGACCCATATAAGTCTATCAATAGAATCTGCTAGCCTGCTAGGAATTCATTTTCGGCTTATCCACCAAGCTTTAAATAATTATACCGTCAGTCAGGAAAAACAATAAACATAACACCAGACGCTATTAGATATCAAGAAAGTCAAAGGGCCTGTAGCCCAACGATATCAAGGTGTTTCCCATGGTTATGGGTTCTAATCCCGCTATGGAATGTGTAGATTTAGGAGTAGGTTTAAGGAGGGCGTGTATTCTGCTGTTAATAGATTAAAATAACTTGAATAAAAAATAAAAATATATATCAAGAAAAAAAAGGGACAGCATTGATTTATAAATGCTTGCAAATTAATATAAGATATGGATTGATGAGTTTGGTTTTGTATACACATACAACTTCACTATTTATTTTAAATTTTCTGCAATAAATTACTTTGCTAAATCATTTTAATTTCAACATTGTCAACATATAAAGAACTAGAAAAGGGCCCCCAAAGTAATTTTGAGACCCCCTGAGTCCCTGACTCACATGCTTCTCTTGATACTAATTCCACGGGTGGGGCTCAAACATTGGACCTCTTAACCATATCTCAATCAACTTATCCATTAGGCCATGAACATTACATGTTTTAACTTAAAAAGTATTAGTATACTAAAAAGTATTATTTAGTTCAAACTTGTTTGCAAATTGATATGAAGATGGATTTAGCTTTATATATAGCATCACAGTGCAGGTTATGATTCTTAAACTAGTTGGAATACATTACTACCTGATTTGTGAGTGCAATAATGCAAGCAGTTGAGGATCCTTTGGCTTTAGTGTTTGTGTAAGCTTTCTCCAAGACCCTCGCAGGATCAACAGAACCCTTAGGTTCATCTTGTACTGCATTTACTGAATTCAACATAAGTTCACGTGCATATTTCCCAGCATCAATACCAAGATCAGCCCACCCACCAACACCATCAGCTACACCTATTGCTTGTTCATCAGAACAAATGAAGTGAGCATCCTCACCCCCTGTTTCCTCCTTGTCAGGATGGGGAAGATAACATGATCCTGAAAGCAGCTTTAGTTTTCTGTCATCAAATAAGGTATGCCTCCTGTAGTCACCATCGATTGACAAATGAATTCTTTAATGATACAAAAGAGAATTAATTCTAAAGAAAATAAAAATAAAAATTTTACCTATCAGAAGAGTCTGCAGAATTCGTATGTTGGTCATTATGCACAGAGTTTTCTGAGAACACATCAGACGATGTTAAACTCGATGCTGGAACAGAGATATGGAAGTTTTTCCACTGAAAACCTAGAAACTGGTTAAAGTTACCACCTGTCTTGACAACATGGTACATGAAGTAATATCCATACTGGTCAGAGAAACTCTCTGAGTGTTCTTTATTTCTTGAATTCATACTAATTTTCCTGAAACTGTGGAGACTTCTGGAAGCATAAGAAATAACATTAGAACATTCAATTGAGCCCGTGAGGTTCCCATGTGTGGCAGATAAATTATTGAAAGAAGTTCGTCCAAGTAAATCTCTAGAACTCGAAAGAGCCATAGGCATCTTATGATTGATAAAACTGAAATGAAAACGATGATCAGGCCGAGAGCGCAGATGATCAATGTGATACCCACAAACTTGAAATGATGGTCCTGACACAGACGAGGTCGAGAAAACAGATCTGATAACTGAAAGATTCTTTTTCTTACTTGCTGGCTGAAAGTTTAGTTGAGCAGCACACGGGGTATAATGCTGAAGTAGGATACCAGATTCTACAAACGGTCTTGAGTAGAACCTAGGCTTTTTACCAAACAAAAGTTTCCCATGGCCAAAAATAACTTCCAATGAGTCCTGAAAGACAGCAATATTGCTTCTGCAAATCCCCTGCCTGGATGAACCTCTTAGCCTTGAAAAATAATTATATGGCATCTTGCCTTTGTACCACTTCAACAGGATGAAGAAGCCGAGCAGTTTCACAGCATGTAAGGTGCAATCTCATAACTACAAGCACATTTATCTGCAAGATTAAACCCAGTCCAATAAATTCCCTCTGATAAAATGCAAAATCCTTTGAATAACAATTTTTACAATCAATGTAAGCAGAGGTATAAAAAATAAAACACTAAGGTTACACTAACTGCAGAAGTAACAATCATGGTCTGTGTCTACTCTGTGATGGTATAGGAAGTACAAGGATATAAGAGTCAAGACTATTCGTGACTCTCAAGTCACTGAGAATGAAGACAATGTAAAAATCTCTTCTACCAATTCCTTGATGATCCTAATAATAAAAGAGAAGAAAACAAATATTTTGCAATAGCATACAGTATGATGGTTGTTAACGTTTCTCTTCTTTGGAAACATGGCTCTCGACGAACATCTTTTAGTAATAATCAACACCCAAACCATATAAAACTTTGTCATCAGTAGAGATAGGATCAATTGTCAGGCATCTATTGTGATTTCTTAAATTCATACCCAGTTTCACAGCCAGAACTCTCCAGCTACAAATATGGCATGCAGTCACTACATAGGCATCTAGTCATACAAAAACAATTCACCAAAGAAGACTTCATAGCATCCTAGAAAGCTCCTATAACATTTGAAGATAGTATCAAGTTCTCCATTATGTTCTAAGCCTTCTTGGCTCTAGCATAATGCAGATGTTCATGATAATATAGCTAGTTAACCTAGAAAGTTCTTGTGTCTAGAGTCTTCTTGTGAGGGTTGGAGCCTCGGCCTCCTATAAAAGAGAGCAAGAGACCTCCCTTATTTGCAGCAATCAAGAGTGAGGTAGTAAACACAATAACTAAAACCGCAAAGAGTTCTGAGTTCTTTATGTGCTCTCCATATTATACTTTTTTGAACGCTAAAGACACACACTCCCTATTCTACAACTTTCTCAATTGGATTGCAACCCACGACTGTTTGTTGTGAAGCACCTAAGATCTACCCTGAATACCGCTAGACCAAAGGCCTACTGGTTCCCATTAGCAACTATAGTGATCCCTTTCAGGCTTGACCTGGCTCAACGAGAACTAGGTCTTCACACAAGAACAAGAAGTTGTGTGAAGCTTGGAGGGGGGAAAAACCCAATAAATATTGGTACATATCAGACACTATGAAAACCATGAGGAAAGTGTCCAACAACAAAGCCATAGATATGTTGAATCCATAGAAGGATGCTCGCTATGACAGATCTACTCCTGTTTGTTTTTTTTTTTTTTTGAAAGGCGAGATCTACTCCTTGTAACTAAAGATGGTGTCATCCAAAGGGCCATTTGTATTAACTGAATAGCTGTTACTCAGGGAACGTTTACATTTATCGCTTCATTTTTTGATAATTTGATTGATAATTAGCTACTGCAACATCTAAAAGAACAATCTAGTTTACTCTTATTCAACTGATTACTGCTCCCTAATTTGATCTGCATTATAGATTAAAATATTGTAAGATCTCTGTATACTGATGTAGCTCCTCGTCTTGTGATATTCAATACTTTGAAATTTGATCACGGTTGTGATCCTAACTCTCTTGACCAGTCCCTTCGTATCATCAAGTTCATTACAAGTAGTAAATCAGCTTGTAACCATAAGATAAAAGAATGTAATCTTACTAATTTCTTTCTGAAAAAACAAGAATATGTAGGCCTAATAACGAAAACACGACACCAAATGTAAAAGATGAGCTCCCTGATCAACAAATGATAAATTACCATGGGTAAACAACGGGGAACAAGCGCTTCGCTGATGAATAAAAACACCATCGAATTAACTAATTAATTTGGATCATCCAATGAGACAGAAATTCGATGTTACAGGGCAAGTATCGAATAAAAACATCATAGAAGAAATGATTACCTTTGTGAGTGTGTAAGGTAGTGATGTGGAGAAATGATCAGCTACCAGCCGCCGGCTAAGTGCGAAGATCGACACAGACAAAGACGAAGAAGACGGCGGCTCCGGATATTGAGGGTGTGATTAAAGCCCTAACCTGGCGCTGAAAAAGACCGGAGATCGGGATGTTGGCGGAAGCATAAAGGTGGAGGGTATTGTGGTAAATTACAATACACTCTCAGTCATGGAAGGTAAATCAGAAATAAAAATTATATTTCATCCCCTATCCATTGATATTTTCTTGAGATCGGTATGTTGGCGGAAGCATAAAGGCCGAGGGTATTGTTTTATTTTCTTCCCCTTAATTTTCTTTCAAAAAATAATTCAAAAATACATGATACGTTGATTTTACTAATTATCTTTTTATTTGATTTTGATATTTATATTGATCTATTAACTACTAGTATGTTATTTGTGTAATACAACGGTAACAAATAATTTTTATTAGATAATATGTCCGTTTTTTAGAGGTATGGGTATTGTATTCACGTAGTACGTTGACTTATTAAAAGAGATCTTTACTTATTAAATAGGGTAAATTGTATTAAAATACAATGTGTAAAATAGTAATTTGAAACTATCTAAAATTAATAGATTAAGAAATAGAGTAAAATAGTGGATAATTATTTTATTTTATTTTATTTTGATTATATGAGCTATATACAAATGTTTATGAAAAAATGGTTATAGGTTATTTAGGTATATGAGTTTTGACACTTCTACCTATACATATTTTCTAATAATTAAGTTAAAATGTTTATTATATCATAGAATATTTAAAATTAAAGGTTTGGTTATGAAAATATTTTTTAATAATTAATTTAATTTGTACTGACTTGATTTTTTTAATAAGAAAAGGTTTAGTTACTAAAATAAAATATAAGAATTATTTTAATTCTATTCAATAATTACTCCATTTAATAATTTTTATTTAGTTATATGGGGGTAATTTAGTAATTTTAAAATACTTAAACTTTAAGAGTTTAATCAGCCAAAATACTTTATAATATAGTATAGATACAGATGCCTAAGAATGTTTAGTAGGATGGTATAAAACATCTTAACTATAAATTATAGAATACAACATCAAGGTTGTCAAAATCAGAATTTTACTATTAATCGTTTTAGACTTTTAGTCTTCATAAGATCGAATCGGGATCAATATGTATGATCATACTACGTTTTCCTAGTTTATTTTATATGTATACTAATTTATATTAAATGATAATATTATAATAAATTAATATAAGATCCAAAGTTTAAACGTAATCTTAATAAAAGAATACAACTCCTAGAGCTTTATATTAGTAATTATGGTATTTAAATTTAGATTTTAAAATAAAAACTTTACGAAATCTACTTCTCCATACATTTAACGGGATTACGCATTGATTTATTTTTTTATTCTACAATAACAAAATTAGCTTATTTATAAACTTTTATTAAACTAACTTTAGTCAAGTAGAATCAATTTTGATCAAGATATTATGATCATATCGTCAAGATCAAGATCTTATGTAATAACTTATGCCTGCAAAAATTCTACTAAAGATCAGATCATTTTAGCTCAACTAAATTATAAGATTTTAAAATCAATATGGAGATCTTGTCAACTATGCCCAACATGTCCAATTTTAAAAGTTAAATTAGACGTGGTTCAAAAAACTATTATGCCTAGTTATAACGCATGAATAACTACTTACCTTTGATTTTAACCAAATTTCCACAGAATTACCTTTTTTCAGCCATACAATAACACATTCAGTTATTCACACTCACACACTGGTTTCTTGATCTTATTTTCAATAATTTTCAATTTTTTTCATTATTAATAATTCTATTAGTTGAAACAAAATAATGATGGTATATAAATTTATTGTTTTCAACAATATATTAGAAAATGTATAGTGTATCTACAAGTTTCTTCAATAATTACAATTTTGCATACCCTAAAAAACAATGAGAAGATGGTGTGGCACCCGTTAACAAGGTAAAGTTTGGCGTGTCCTCTATGAAATCGAACATGAGGTTGCGATTGTAAGTTAAGAGGAACCACTATTTGGATTGCGTGTAGACATACAACATGTCTATTGTGACATTGTCTCATGTGATGATAGTTTGGTGATGATGAGGTGATTTGTGATTGTGAGGTGCTTGATTTTGTATATGTTTGTGTCAACTTAGATTGAGACTAGGGTTCATGGTATATATCAATGAACGAATAAGCATTAGGGTTTGCTAGGATGAGTATGTAATTTGTAGCATGTTATTCTATATAGAGGTGAGCATGGTATTAACCATACCAGCATCGTACCGGTATCAAGTTAGAGTTTTCGGTCCAGTACTCGATACTTGAAATATTTCTGAATCAGTACTCAGAACTAGTACCGAACCAACAAGGTAAAATAGGTACTCGGTACCAGTACCGGTACCATATATGAATACTCGGTACAGTATTCGGTACCGTCTTTAAACCAAATTCGATATTCGGTAAAATCGGTACCGGTACCATGCTCACCCCTAATTCTATATATGTTGAATTCTTACAAATGTTCTAATAGCTTACGTTTTTATTTAGTATTTATTTTAAAGAACTATGATTGATTCGGGATAATAAATCTTCTAATATAAATAAAAGACTAATTTAATAAAATTTATTAGACGATCTAAACCATTCATTTAAAAAATATTTAATCTTGACCATTCATTCACTTAAAATCAAAAAATTAATTTTGACTTTTTAGAGTCAAAATCATTAAAGATAATTTCATATACGCCCTTATTAAATCATATAAAATCGTATTTGCCTACCTTAATTTACAAATATTATATTTACCCTTTATAATATTTCAAAATATCATATTTAACCAAATTTTTAGTTTTATCATTCTAAATTATTTTATAGTCATTTTAAATTTCTTTTTAATTATAATCAATAATGTTTAACTTTATTAAATAAAAGACTAATTTGATAAAATTTATTAGACGATCTGAACCAATCATTTAAAAAAAATATTTAATCTTGACCATTCATTCACTAAAAATCAAAAAATCAATTTTGACTCTTTTATTAGAGATAATTTCATGCATGCCCTTATTAAATCATATAAAATCGTATTTGCCCACCTTAATTTACAAATATCATATTTAGTTTGTGTAGTCCATATCTTTTACTATTTCTGCTACTCGCAGAATAGATTGAAATTGTTTCGTACATGTAATGGTTGGTGTATTCTAACACAGTTCTAATAAAATATTGCCTTCCAAAAAAAAATTACAAATATCATATTTACCCTTTATAATATTTCAAAATATCATAATTAACCAAATTCTTAGTTTTATCATTCTAAATTATATTATAATCATTTTAAATTCCTTTTTAGTTATAACCAATAATGTTTAACTTTATTACCCTTAATTGTAATAATAATGATTGATGACTCATATAAGAAATACAATCACGTCTCTTCCTATCATGATACCACAATTCTGCCGTCAAGTCTGCCCTCCCACTCGCGTCGATGTTTCCACCGCTGGTTAGAGTGTTGATGTCGTACGTCGTCATTTTTTAAATTCTCATTTAATTCTCGTTTTATTATTATTTAATACGTTTTTATTAAGGTTTAATATTTATTATCGTTTAAACCGACCCGTATATCACACGGACATTTAGTCTAGTTAATAGTTAGAATACTATGAACTCTTATTAAATATTTTTATTAATTGTTATAAATGTTGTTGAAAATTTAGTAAAAAGTTGTGTTTTTGCTAAAACTATTTTACCCAAGTTAAACTTTTATAACCGAAAGAAATTAAAGGTTTGTTGATATGATTATTTTTAAACTACAAACTACATTGTTTCTTCTTTCGTAATGCATACAAAAATTCATCGACATTTCCAAACAATTGGGTCATGTGTGACGCTATATCTGTTTAGGTTCTAGTACCCTGCTAACGCTATTTAAAAGGACCGTGACAAACTTGAGCCTTAGACCGCTTACGGTTTTATTTCAGCACCGATCAATTCCGCACCGCGTTTCAATGGTGCGTTCTGACTTCAACATTGTTTAACACTATTTTCTCTCACTAGTGTCCGAACAACACAGTTCATTACTGCAGTTTCAACAATTATTTCAGACCCCATTTTTAAATATCTATTTTTAGAAATTGCTTTCAACATGAAGTTTTTATAGACAAATATGTTGTCATAGGGTTAAGAAAATGTAGATCTTTAAAAATATACCAATAAAGAGTGTATATGATAGATAAAACTACTTTTTGTTTTATGTTTTTTGATCCTGGTTTGTACATTGATAGTTCAAAAAAGAAGACAAAATGTTATTTTTAGCATCTTATCTACCAAGCACACAGTTTCGTTTGCATCTTCAAAGCTGAAGTCACCAACTATTTTGACTGAAATTATCATCTCTTAATTTGTTCCGAGCTTCTTCTAGGATTGCACTTGTACGTACCTTTGTAAGCATTTTGCGATTTCATAGAAGCCTAGCTCAATTGCAAGGCTTACATCACTTGTCTGCAAATTAGTTATGACGGAAGTTTTAAGAATCAAAGCAAGCATTCATGATTATGGGCTACTAAGGGGGTGGGATATTTGATGTACGCTTTGAAAATGAGTATGTGATATTACGGTTCGATATACGTGATAAAGTTTAAACTTACAAAAAAAAAACAATTCTTCATATATCTTCATGGTGAATTATTTCGTAGTTTTCGTATAAAAAACAGTTCCT
>JAUEJL010142927.1:0-10699 GCA_032274825.1 Drosophyllum lusitanicum | reverse complement strand
TATATAGTTGTTTCACACTTTTACATATGTTACCAAGAAAAATTTAAGAAAAGAAAGATTAACCTAAAACTATGTCGTTTTACTATAGAAATCTTTTTAATTATAAATAAGTATCTTAGGGGACACGTCTCGTTTCTATATCCCCAATTTTTTCATTTTCTTGCTCCTTTCCTCTCATTAATATCGCTTTAGGTTTTTCAATCGGACGATTTCTATTTTCCGCTCCAATGAGTATCAACATTATGTCAATTAATGTCATACTTCCTTCACGAGAGTGAATCAACATTGGGTTAAACATGTTAGACTAAGTTCACGTAAGTTAACCAAAGCGATAATTAATTCACACACGTTAGTAAAAAAGTCAATCATGGTAAAAGTTGCTTAAAATTGGTCTAATATATTTATATAAAAGTATATCTAAAATTATAATTTAATTTTGAATTATATATTCTAGAAATATTTATATACTAAAATATTTGTTTAGAATATAAACATGTTATATTTAGAATATAGTTTAATGTGAAGTTATATATCTTAATAGATATATTTGACTAATATATTTATATAAAATAAAAAAATACATAAAATTTTGAATTATATAAACAAATCCTTTTCCCCCCAATATGTGCCCTATATTCCTTACAGACTCTGCACATCGAAATTTCAAACCCCTTAATCTAATCCCTTGGGCTACGAATACGATTTCACATTCCCTCCTTTGAGTCCTCTCCGACTTCTATAGTCCCTCGGAAGTCACCCACACCCTCTACCTCCGGTGGCAAATCCATTCTATTCCGGAAAAAAACCTCTCTTCTCGTGGCGAACCCTCCTCCATCGGCGGCGAACCGCGAACCCCTTCCCGTATCTCATTGTTGTGTCGGCTCTGTCTCCACCATTTCAGGTTAGTCATCTCATTGTGTCGGCTCTGTCTCCACCATTTCAGGTTAGTCAAACACTAGAATGGCTCCATCATCACCATTACTAGGATTCTTAATTTCATCTATTAGTTATAAAGATCTGTAAGCATTCATTAAATTTGGGATTACTTGTGAATGAAGAAGCCTATTTCATTTAGTACTCGGTCCATTATGTGTTTGGGGATTTTCTTATGATAGTTGATGGAGCCTATTTAATTTATTAAAGTCAGTGTTTAGACCGCAATTTTGCATTATATGTAACAGTTATAGATTATCTACAAACAAGTAAACTACATTCGCCTCTGTTAGCTTGGTCGATGCCCTGTATGTCAAATTATATGTTACATATTTGCTTCCATTTTGTGTCAGGTTGTGTATATATTTATACACTACATGAAAAACAACTTTTAGACTATATGTAGTTGGGGATTTTACACACAAATTAAACTGTTTGTCACATTAATGAATTATAGTCAACAATCTCATTAAAAATTTTCATAAGTTGGAGATTCGTGCATTTCTGGATGATTTTTAGACTATATGTAGTTTGGTGTGTTACTATTTTATAGACCCAGTTTTCAACATTGCATTCGTCTGTTTTGATACATCAAGAATTGAAGCGATAACTTTATAGTGTTAAAACGTTGAAGTATTCGCTTGTGGGTTTCTTGATATTGCTTTCATTTTTTATCGGTTTCAACTTGTTAAAAGGACAAAATATCTGAACTTATGATCTTGATTTCTTGTTCTTACTTGGTGATAAAATCTTGTCGAGATTTGAAATAAGTGGAATTAATTTCTTTGATCTAGTTAGTGGTAAAGAGTTAAATTCTTGCTGGTGGAAGAGGGTTCTGGAAGTTAACAAGCAGTCTTCAAGGTGGAGTTTGCATAGTCAAAGCTGAACACACCGAAGATATAGCTAGTATGAATGTTTAACATTTTTATTCAATTGTGCATTTGATGGTGTTTGACAGTTCTGTTTCTTGGTAACATTAAAGCACATTTAAGTAGTATTACCTATGGAATACGAGAATACGTGAAGGGTCTTCGTTACACTTATGTTGATTTTTTTGAGGATTTATAACTTTATTACTAGTTTGATCTTATTGATATCTATTTGCACCTAAACTATTAATTACCTCAAATTTAATGATTAATCTTGTTGATGCTTATAGAACCTTGTTAAACTGTCTCTTGCTACACGAAGAGATCTAAATTTGGACAAATACTCTTATTGATGGAATTCTTAAAGATGGATTGTGGGATGTTTCAATGATGTTAAGATGGGAAACTATGCTGAAATATGTGTAAATACATGGAATAACAGAGAATAAAACAGGTACCTCAAATGAATTTTCATACTTATTATATGAATAAGGAGTATAACACTTGCCTTGGTTTATCATATGAAAAGAAAATGGAATGCAATTGATAATTATACTAATTTATGTATACAGGATGCCAATCTCATTCAAAGTTTAGTCTGGAATGAAAAATTGCTCATGTAAGATTACTAATATACTAGATGGTGGAACTATTAGATGTTTATTTTTATTTTTGCTAACACTATATTCAATAATTATCTTGAATTGTATAGGTTGAAGTTCCTAGCCAAGAGGAAATCCATCAAGATTTTGTTACATAAATAGCTCAAAAAGTTTTGGTAATATTCTTTATATCTTTTTCAGTAACATAGTCTAACTAGTTGCTTAATAGAATAATGTATGTAACTTGTAAAGATTTTATATGTACTACAAAGGTAATCATGATGTTTACTAATTTGTATGTGTTTAACTATGTAGATACAAAGGTTGAATAATGTTGAAGAACGGGTGACTCAACTAGAAGAAGAAACTAAGCAAACAAATGAAAAAGTTGGTGATATTTTGAATGAGAGGCTTTCATCACCTCCCAGCTACTTTTGATCTAGGTTGTTATTTAAACAAATTTATTTGCATACTTTAATGCTTGTTAGCAAATTAACTAAGTGCTTTTTGGAACATTTGGATATTTACTAAATTTGAAGTTTGTTATCGAATTTTGATGTTTGATATTTGTTTATAGTTGTTTATATATATATTCGCTATAATTATGTTATATATTGTTATTGAAATTTGATATTTATTATTCATTTTTTTATATATTTTCTAGAAAATTGGTTTGAAGTTTATTAAGAACATCGAAAATTTGTAAAAATTATGTATAAAATCCGACAAAAATCCGTCGGAAATTTGTTAAAAATCCATCTAAAATCCTTTAGAAAGTTGTCGGAAATTTTGTTGCAAATGGTTGAAAATTGCTGTAAAATTGTTGGAAGTTCATCGGAAATTCGTCAAAAATCTATTACAATCTTGTTGCAAATTTGTCAAACTTACTTTAAAAATTCGTCGGAAAATTGTCATAAATGAATCGAAAGTTCGTTGGAAATATGTTGGTATTTCGTTGGACATTTGTAGCAAATTCGACAAAAATCTGTCGGAAATTGGTTGAAAAACCATTCATAATGCCTTGGAAGTTCGTCGGAAATCCGTCAAAAATTATGGTTTAAATGCCCTATATAAACAATAATCTTCGACGGATTTCCGACAGATAAATTCGTCAGAATTATTACATTCCGTCGGAAAACTCGTCACAATTTTTTTTCCGACGAGGTTTTTTCCGACAGACAAAATCCGTCGGAAACGGCCATTTCCGACGGATTTCCGACGAATTTTGCTTTCGGAAATTCACTTTTTTCTAGTAGTGATTTTTTTTAAACAATACAATCAACTTTTATAATTCTCATATTGTATGCAAATTGTTGTATACTATGAAAATTATGAAAAAGTTCATTCTATACAATGGTAGCTAAATATTAGATAAAAAAAGTTGTTTGCATACAATAAGAATACTATGAAAGTTTATTGTATTATTTTTAAGAATTTTAAATTGGTTGTAAACAATAATAAATAAGATAAAGTTAATTATAATTTCATGCATTTTAACCTATAAACTAAGGTTACTATGATAAGTTATCATGTAACACCCCAAAATATGAGGTATAGTTACTACAATAATACTTCTATAAAACCATATATATACACAACAGAAGTCTTAAGATTTCGATTACAAAGAACCTTTTATAACAAACCTTACTATATATTTACTAAATATTCGAAACCTTGAATCCTTAGAGCTTCAAACCTTTCTTAGCAACTTACTTTCTCCTTCAACTCGTCATCCTTCTTACCGTTGCCATACTAACGAGTCAACTTAGATACATGTTAGGTCGCCGGCGAGTTTATGATTTTCATATACATACATTTAAAATCTAATGCACCCAAACATGCGAGAATACTTTAATCTTTTCACTTTAAAATCATAGCTAAATTAAATCTTAATAAAATAAATATAGCGTTTCATAAATACGTACCTTAAAACACAAATACAAAAACTAGTTCGTATGATTAAACATTCCACATATTAACACAACCCTTTTACAAAATACCATGTATTCTCCTCTTACCGAACATAATAATGTTCCTTCGTATATGAAAATTCGTTAGGTTCACCTCGTCACAACGTAGAAATGTTTTATTTTCTTTTACGGGACAAGTATTTACCTTTAACAGAACATTGAAATGTTCTTTTGCTTCTTTTATCCGGGACATCGGGTGTCCACCTTTTCATGAACATAAATATGTACCCTTTTCATTCGGACATTAAGATTATGATTAAACATGCATACATGCATGCAACATCGAACTTTTCATGTGTTTTATATAAAGATAGTCTTTCAAGCATGCATGTATAAACTTTACGTTTCAATATGGTAGTTAAACATTTCATTAGAGAAAATAACAATTTCTATTATGTCATTTATCACAGTTTGAAAAAAAGTTATGAAAACCAATTGGCTATTAGTGAAGTAGCTCAGGACCCTAATTAAGTAAATTATAAAGTCATTTTTCGTCCGATGTAGGACGTTACTCAACTTGCCTGCTCATGTGTGGCGTTCTTTTTTATACGTCTAACACGTACGTGGATACTTATGGGTTACGTGAAGTGCTTGTTGTAGGTTCCATTTAGTATCAAAAACTACAGCAAGATGAAGGATTCAACAACCACACTTAATGAAGACAAAAGAGAGGATATGCAGTAAAGTTCATCAAGACATAATGGGGTCCGTGTATATTAGAAACCTTGCTTTAAGTTAAAGAAACTATGGCTTATATATGAAGCCATATTTACACAAGTAGTCCTTATACTACTAGCTATTACAAATTAGGAGCAAAGTAATTAAACTAGACAAAATTTGTACAACTATAAGTACTAACGTCGTTCTCCCCCTTTGTGTACATTTTACAGAGAGAGACCTACAACAAAAAGAAAACAAGAATGATACTTTCTAGTTTCTTTTTCTTTTTCTCTTGAGCTCATTTTCTTCGACAAATTCCTTGAACAGTCTTTTACAAATGTCCACTTTTTTACTAACGTCCGGTATTTCCTTGAATTCTCTTAATTCTTAACGCATCTTGATTCTTTCATTATTGCTCTGATGGCGTCTTTTATCTTCCAGCTAACTTCGGTGTCCATTTGATCATCCATAGGAAATAGTGAATCCTTGTCGATGCGATCAGAAAGCTCGCTGCGTATGATCTTTAGAGTACCATCATAATATTTTGCAACTTCGCTGATTCAGAGGAATCACGTTTTCTTCTTTATGTCAACATAAACTACTCTAAGTTTTGGCTCGTTGAGAACGTCAAACTCCTGATAGTTGTCGATTCCTTTGACCGTCTGATTTGGTTTTGTCACGTTGACTTTTGGAACTTCATTTTCGAGAGACAGTTGAAGGTCTAAGGCAGAGTAGAAACTGGATTGGCGAATCATAAATCTTTTTAGAGCTTCCCAACCAACTTGATATCTATGTTCATTTAGAGTAAATTTTCGATAGAGAAAATGTATATCAAGTATGTCTATGAAGGATATGTACTCAAGATCACTCTTTGCAATATCATACAACTTCTTGTCGAACTGTATATAGAACCTTATAGATTGGATAAAACCATTTGCTGAATTTACCACATGTTACAAATTTGATATCCACTATGGGGAAGTTCGACCTTATGTTGCTTTTATTTGTAGCTCTAGAGTGTTTTAGTATCCATCTGTACTCCACATCTCGTATACCCGTAAAATCTTTTAAATTTCTTAATTCAAGTTCATCAAAATCTTTGATCTTATTCGGGTGTCTCCATATTTGATCAACAAAATTTTGTTGTCCCATTTAAGCTCCACGTGAATAGTCATTTTTGAAATTTTGACGTCTTTATCTTGGACTAGAGCTTTTGGTGGAACATTTAAATCTTTTTTACTCCCTTCTTCAAGAAAATCAAATAATTTTAGAACCTCTTCCCTGTTTTTTGTTCTAACAAGCTCCATATCTAAAAGTGTGGATTCTGTTTCAGAGTCGGCATATTAAGCCTGCTTCGGGATCACAATAGGGACTTGGGGACTTCCAAATGGTTTCGAGACTGTGACCGTCTTCCTATACGAAGAGATCTCTGGAAAAATTGGTTGAGCAACCGTTAGAGGGGTGGTCACCGGTGAGGATAGTGGAAGGCTTGGGGTATTTGGAGAGTGCTAAATGGTGAGAATTCAAGGGAATGGCTTAGGCTAAGGTGGTTTGGGTTTGTTTGGTTTTGGAAGGTTGGGTAGTTGCTTTTATTGTGGTGGTTCTTGGTTCAAAGACATGTAGAATTGTTGGTTCGACAATTTGCTATCATTTCTCCCCCTCGGGGTGATCTAGATCATCCGGATCATCCTGCAATATTGAAAGACCAGCAGAACCTTGAACACTACGGTAAGGATTTTGTTCTTAAGCCATTGGTTAGAAGCATGTAATTGATCAACTTTATTTGTAAGCACACGGACATCGTTTCTCATATCGTTTACATCTTGTCGTAAGTGAGAAACGACATCAGAAAGAGAATTCATAGTAGCTACCAAGAGGTTTAGTGTTTCTTTTTGAATAATAGAGGTAGGAGTTAGGCGGGAAGGTGTATGGATTGGGTATTGTCGGTGGAGTTGCCACTGGCGAGGTGGTGAGTAGAGGGGTAGGCTCAGTCATCAGAGCGTTCCATTTGTCGGCCAAAGAGGACTTGAATGCAGCAGTGACTTCCGTTACCAATTGTTCTTTTAAAGAAGCAAATGCCTCGGTTGTCATTGCTGGGATGGTTGTAACTCCAGGGCCACTTAGGCTTCCTGTTTGCACGGTAGTAGATCGAATTTCTACTTTGCGACACGTGCTCACCGTTGTCATGACTGTAGTAGTGGCGGGATTTCCTTCCGACGCTTGAGGTACAACACTTGGTGAAGCCTCTACAGAAGTTCTAGCAACATCACTTAGATGTGTGTGCTCGACACTGTGAGTCCTAATTAAATTAGAAAATATAGGCTTAAATTCTAGACTCTTTGTGAACAAAGGAAATGTAGTCAGCGGGGGAGGTGGCTCACTTGTTTCAGTACCAGTAACCTCCAACTGAGGTACCGTCAGATTATACGGTTGTTCCCCATGTAGTGGTGAAACAAGGAGATACAACAGAGTGGTCGGGAGGGCTCAATGGTTACACTGTTCGGCTAAAGGTAGTGACTTCTACTTCAACCTTGAACGGACCAATTCCTGCTCCTAAGGGGCTAACCCGGATGTTTTTAGTGGTTTGGATATCACCATCAACCCGTTTAGAAGATATTTCTTCGAATGCAACATCAATTTCAATCATAGCTTCATCTGTATCAATAGAGGTGGTCATTGATGGCCATTTTGCTATTGTTTTGAATCTTTTCTTTCTAGGCTGCACAACCTCTGTCGATGGTTGTTCACTTATATGGGCACCAGCCTGAACTCCCTCAGCCTCACTAACCCTTACTTTCCCTTGTACTCCCTCATATGTACTCTCAAGACCCTTACTCCTAGGGGGTGGGCCTCCTTGGCTAGGACCAACTGGGATTTTCTGACCCGTAGGAGGCAATCTATTCCTTCTCCTATATTTTTTAACCTCAACAGAATTTTGGTTAGAAAGATTTAACAAGTATTCATGAATGACCATTGCATCTACACCCAGAGGTGTTTCCTTTTGTGTGCATAGGAGTGGACCTTGGTGGTTCTAAGTCGGGCCTTGCAAGGATGGTAGAATATTTGTTCATAAGAATTGGACAATCAAAGACATGAAATGCATGTACCGTAAAAAGTTTCTTTTCTTGGATCCCTTGTGTTGCACTAAATCCTTAATCTCCTTCCAAAAAATGCCAGCCTAGCAAAGTCAATATGTCAATTAAAAGCTATGGCATGGAAGATCGGCATGAACTGCGTGTTGCAGCTCTCAAAGCCCAAGTGCTTGGCAGACAGACATTTGTTGGCCAACATGAATAAAGTAGACCATGGTTGTGCAAGTTTAGGCCTCTTGAATGCAACTATTTTTTATAGTGATGCATCTGTGTATCCTAGCAGTTTGATATCATTGCAGATTTTTGTTTCAGAAGGAATATCATCAAAGGCTGTCTTGCTAGGCACTAAGTCAGCTGCAGGTAGCAGAAGGATTTGTCTTAGGTGATCACAAGAAAAGGAGACTCTTTTCTCAGCTATGGTGGCTAGTAGGCATTCTAAATTACGTTTTGTGTTGACTTAAAGGTTTCCAAAGAACTGTTGTAGGTAGACTTCAAGCACAAACGCATTAACATTGAATGCCGGCCATATTGGATGGTTCTTCAGAATTTTGATAAGAATTGGATAGTGGCAGATTGAGGTTACAGGGTCATATTGGTGGTTGTTTGCAAGGATGGGTAGGTACTTTGATCTTGGGTAAATTTGTTCGGTTGGTATAAGGGTGGGTTCAAGAGTTGGTTCAGCGGTTGGCACGGGTGTTGATGCAATGGTTGTCATAGGGGTTTGGTTCAGTTGATGGCACAGAAGTTGATTATGATTTAGCAGCCATTTCTGAAATTCTGCATGTTTAAAACGAGTAGCCGAAACACAAAAGGTTAGATATTGAGTGACGTGTGATTCAGAATGGCAATTCACGTGAAACAACAAGTTCAAGTGTTGTTAAGTGTATACAAAGGTGATCAACACTTAGAAAAAAAATTGAGATTTTTCTTTTAAAGCCAATTTGTTATTGATCATTTTCCAAGTGATTTGTGATTGTTCATTTTGTGATTTTGAAAATTGATTTGATTGAACAATTTGTGATTAAAGCTTAAAAAGCAATTTTCAATTAACCAAATATAAGGTGATATGCGATTGCCAATGAAGAAACAATTTGCGATTAGGCTTAAAAGGCAAATTTGCGATTGTCCTTTTAAAATACAATTTGCGATTGTTGTTTTTCAAGCAATTGGCGATTACTGATTTTCAAGCAATTGGGGATTGTCAAGGAATCAACTTGGATTACAGAATGACTCAACTTAATTTGCGATCCGGAAAAAGACTCAATTTGCGATTCCATCAAATTGAACACAATTTGTGATTCAAGTAAACAATACAATTTTGTGATTCAGAATCATAACTCAATTTGTGATTCAGAATTACAACTCAATATGTGATTCAACCCAATCAATACAATTTGCAATTCCAACCAAATAACATCTAATTAGCGATTCCAACAAACTTTAACCCAATTTGTGATTCATGCCAAGAGGAGCAATTTGTGAGTCTTAGAAAATCAACACAATTTGCGATTCAAAATTAAAAAGCACTCTGTGATTCCATTTCCCCAGCTTAATTTTAGATTCATTCCAAGATGTCAATTTGTGATTCAAGTGAACAGACAATTTGTGATTCAGATTTAAAACATACAATTTGCAATTCAGTCAACAATAGAAAACAATTTGCGATTTTCAAGAAGAAAACCTAATATGCAATTCAAGCAAAAACAACAATTTGTGATACAAAAAAGTTGCCCTAGTTGGCGATTCTGAACAAAATGAACGATTCCCGCTATCCGCCCAAAATGAAGTCATTTCTTTAATATCTAATATCGTAAAATAAAAATGCTAAAGGATTTGGTATAGTTAGCCGTCATAGTGTAATGATTATATCCTTCCTTTGTACTACTTTATTTGTAAATGGAGTCGCGGGATTCCCCCCTCCGAGAACTGTATATGAGACTTTCATATATGAACATTATGAGTTGTTCCGTAATAAAACCAGTTGTGGAAGGGAGCCACTCCGAAGAATTTTCAGGAGTTACGAAGGAAACTTCGAGCTCGTATTGGTCATGGGACTCAAGCACCACAGTCAGTTTACCCGCCCATCTTGGACTCTCGAAGTACTGAGCCGTGATTGAATGAGAATGGATAAGAGGCTGCTGTAGTAGTGACGGGCGAAATGGGACCAGTTCCCAAGAATACCAGCTACAGTACCTATTTAGAGGAACTGGACGATCTTATTTGGTCAAATACCTAGAGAAAAACTCCTATCTACCTTTCATTACGATATTTCTGAACAAGTTCCTGGATAACAAGTCTCAAGGTTTTGATGATATCGATACTGAAGATATTGATGCAAGTGACGATATTGATCCTAGTGACGATATTGATGCTAGTGACGATATCCTTGATATGGAACTGGAACTGCTAACTAGCATGAATGCGCTAACTATGGATATGATGCTTGAAGATGAAAACCGACTTTATATCACCCTTCAATTCGAATTAGCAAAAGATAGTTCTTTTCTATTATATTAGTATTAATATTAATTCATATTAGATTAGTCTTAGTTAGTGATCCCGGCTTAGTGAGT
>JAUEJL010142916.1:0-10699 GCA_032274825.1 Drosophyllum lusitanicum | reverse complement strand
TCTAATTAAAGTTATTAATTACATAATTAAATAACACTTAATCAAATAATAATCACGTATAAACGTACCGAAGCCTACGTAACTACTAGGCCCAAAATTAGGATGTTACTTTTATATAATTAAAATATCTTATAAATTACTTATTATCTATTCAAACAAATTACACTATAATAACAAGTTTTGTTTCCTGTTTAATAAGACACCACTTTTGATATGTTTTAATTTATTTTTTTGTGTGGGGTTTTTTAACTACTAACATGTAAATTCATATCTAAAATAACTTAGTATTTTTTTATTTGTTGGATGTTTTGAAATTCGTCATTCGTAATTTCAAATTGAAATGATACCATTTCAGACCTGAAATAGTATATCAGAAATAATACTATTTCAGGTCTCAAACGATACCTTTTAGATCTAAAAATGGTATCATTTCGGATTTGAAATATCTGAAATAACCATTTCAGATCTGAAACGATACCATTTCACATATAATCAAGAAAAATCCATATAGAAAATAATATGTAATATTTCATATGTGAAACGATACCATTTCAGATATAAAATGATACCATTTCATATATGAAACGCTACCATTTCAGATCTGAACAGATCTGAAACGATACCATTTCAAATCTGAAACGATACTATTTCACATATAATAAAGAAACCCCCATATAAGAAATAATATGTAATATTTCATATCTGAAACGATACCATTTCAGGACATCTTCTCTCAACCCAAAATAACATACAAGAAAAACTAGGGTAGAAAGGTTTTAATCAGCAAAAAAAACCCCATTTGTGAGAGAGAGACAGAGCACCAACAAAGCAAAATAAGTATTTTGCCGGAGATAATGGTTCTAGAAATAGTTCACAAGACAATACAGTGAGAAGGCGACGGTCGATACAGGGGTGAGCGGTAGTTGATGGTTACCGATGATGGTGTAGATCTGTAGTCATGGTCAAGGTCGGTGGTGGTAGATATAGAAGATAAGGCTCTATGGTGTTGATGGAGGTCGGTGGTAGTGGTCGGTGCAATGGCAGATGGTGGTTGGGTGGAGTTCCACAATGGTGTTCGGTGCAGCGATAGACAGTGATGGATTGGAGTTCGATGGTGGTGTTTCGTCGGCAAAGGTGGCGACGGCGGTAGAGAGATGTATGAGGATGGTGGTGGCCAGCTTAGCGGCAGACAGTTGGGGAGGGAAATCTAGTTGAAGATCCGAGCAAATCTGGTTGAGATTTGTATCGGAACAACGATGAAAGGAGAATGAGTGGTGGTGCCATGGTGGTGACAAAGCAGGCGATGATGGTGGTGGTGTTGGCGTCAGGGTAGCAGAGGAGAAAGTTGATTATGGTAGCGACAGAGGAAGTTGATGTTGGTGGCGATGGAGATCTCATGGTGATGTCTGCATAGAGATTATGAAATGGTGGAGGTAGATGGTCTAGTGGTTATGGGAAAATGCCAAAAAGGTGGCATTGGGAAGAAGCAAAAAAAAGTTTAGGCATTAATGTCTTTTGCTTGGGTGACTGACACACATAAAAGACAATTAGACAATATTGTCCTTTACCATATTAATTGTGATGTATTAAGAAACCTAGATCAAATTTAAATAAAGGGTTAAGATTTAGTCTCTCGTTTTCACTTTTATTTGCATTCTCAAATGAAGGATCAATAAAGAACCTCCCTTAATTAAAGAACCCAAGAAACAAATATAAACCTTTGGATCATGTGAATAAATAGCACATATTAAATCTTCTTTTTTTGCTTTAAATATAAGTATTAAGAAGTGATTATCAATAGATTGAGGGCAATATTGGAATTCTGTAACACCCCTAAACTTATAAAAGTTATTAAAATGAGGTGTTAAATAAAAGTTTAGGAAAATGAATAAAAGTTATAAATTATTAAATTGTTTCAAATATATCCTTGTTGGGATTTATAGATATCGTATGGATGAATTGTAAGTCGGATAAGGGAGAGGGATACCCGCTAATAAAGAACAACCGGCCCTAAAGTCGGCAACCTCCTCCTCTTGTTTTCCTTTTTCCTTTATATTTAGTCCTTCTTGATCTTTTCTCTCCCTCCACACATAAACAAATGTTTAAGCAAATTTAGAAGAAGAAATCAAGAGTAAGGAATTGGACACTTGAATTAAACTCCTTTGTGATCTAAGTAGTTGATTCAACCATCTTCCCCATCAAGTAAGTGTTCTTCACCATATTTTTATTGTTCTTGAAAGATTGAAGTGCAAAAGGATCAATAAATTGGTTTAAATGGTGTTTGATGATCGAATAGTGTCACTTTGATGTTTATTGGAGTTACTAGATGTCAAATGATGATAGAAATGTACTAGAAATGTCATGGTTACAATTAAAGTGAGTTCTAGTCGGAAAACAGTGAGTTCCCGTCGAATAGTCTGTTGTTCTTCTTATGTCAACACGGGCCGTGTAGGTTGAGAGAGGCCTTGTAGGTCTGAACACAGGCCATGTAGCTTTGGACACGGGCTGTGTAGCTCCAAGACAGCCCATGTAGGTTGACATAGGTCGTGTAGGTTAACAGCTGCCATGTCAGAGGCCATGTAGGCCTCTATCAGATTATAAGTTTGGTTTTATGCTTTATATAAGATGTATTATTGTTATACTATCATTACTTAGGTCTTATGGGACTTATGGGACTTATGGAAAAAGATGAGAGAAGACATTGGAAGCTATGGACTACACGTGAGTACCTCAATCTAGTACTCGTAAATAGGGATTCATGATTTCATGTAATTCTATATGAATGCATATATGAGTAATATTAGTATGGTACAACAATATAAATTAACAGATATGAGATTTGGATAAATAGTACGTTCACTTTAAGTAATACAACTGGTACATGTAAGAATTATACAATACTCGTACAGATATATTTGTGGTTATATAGATACGGTGATATCTATAGTATTACATATGCAAATACAGTACTTACATGAATACAATGATGGTGGTGCAAACATAAGTATTATGATTTCACAAGTACGATTATACGATCATAGTACTTTCATATATTCTAGAAGAGTTGTTCAGATACAAGTATTATATTTGCACAAATACGGTTCACAAATATGATATACAAGTACAGTATTCATATTAATACAAATACGGATATACATATATGGTATGAATATATGGTACCCATACATATACGGTTATTGCTATACAGCTACATAAATTACTACAATCATACAGATAAACACACACGCGCGCACACACACACACACACACACATATATATATACACACTATATTATAAAGCATTTAAGTCTTTTGCTTAAACTCTTAAATTTTAAGAATTTTAAAATTACTAAATTACCCCTCATATAAACTAAATGGAAACTTAAATGAAGTAACTATTAAATAAAGTTAGTGAGATTCTTATATTTCATTTTAATAACAAAACCTTTCATTATTAAAAAACATCAAGTCAAATTAACTTAATTATGAAAAAATATTTTCTAACCAAACCTATTCTATCATGTAATAAATACTTTAACGCAATTATCAAAAAATATGTATAAGTAGACCTTATAAACTCAAATAACCTATAATCATAATTTATAAACATATATTTATAATTTTTTAAAATAGCTCATATAATCAATAGTTTAATTAGTTTACTCTATTTTCTTAATCTTTTAATTTTAAATAGTTTCAAATTACTAATTTAAAACTATCTATTTTCATGCAATTTACCCTATTTTATAAGTAGAAACTTTTTTTCTTATTTAATTGTTCTCAAAATTTATTTTATAAATAAATAAAAGAGTTGACTGAAAGCGAACAAGTTATCGAGTATAAATTATTTAATACTGCAACATCGTGCGGGTACCATGCTAGTGTTTTGCAGGGATTTATAGCTCATCAGATACTTCTAACATTTTTCAAGTATTTGAAGATTTTTAGGTTCAATGGATGGGCTCATGTTTTGCAACCAAATTGTTTAAAGTTATTTAGTGCCGGTTGTTTCCCCAACTTTTAAATCAATTAATTTAAATATTAAGTGTTTGTAAAGATTTTTCGTATAGATGAAAAAGAAAAGTACTGTCATAAATATGAAAAAGTTCAGATTTTTCGTATAGATTGTTCAATTAATTTAAATACGTTGAGTACTACAAACAAAAGCTCAGATTGTCTAAAAAGAAAAGTGTTGGAAAGGCCATGATGGTTGAGGAAGATCAATTTCTGTCTGACAGTGATCTAGATGAAAATACTCAAGCACAATTTTGTTTGATGGTCAATGATGAAGATGGTGAGTATTCTGAGGATGATGCTGAACCAGAACCAACATTCGACAACTCAGATGCTGAAAATGAGATTGATGAGGAAGAAGACCAAAAGGTACATTCTAATTCTCTCTTACAAGTGGAGGTTTGAGCATGGAATATGTTCAAATAATCATAGATCGCATGAAAAAGTTGGAACAAAAAGTTCAAAAATCAAACCTAAAGAAAGAGAAAATGAAACAGATAATAAGGAGACAAGAAATGGAAACTCATCAATTAATTGAACAAAAAAATTATACGAATTGAAAATCAAAATCAATGGAAAAGAAAATGAACTGCTGGAATTAACTGCAAACATGAGTATCACAATTCTGACTTAAAAGCGGAAAAGATAAGTGCCGAAAATGACACAGAATTTATCAAAAAGGAAAGAGGAGAACTTTATTCGAAAATAAAAGAACTTGAAGATACGTTGATAAAAAGAGGACAAAGTGAACAAACCATCTTTTTGAACAAATGCAAAGAACGAAAATTCAGCAAGTGGACGTATGAGGGTCTTGGTTATGAAAATCCAAAGATCAGTGAGAAGGTGACAACCAATCAACTCTATGGCTTCAACTTGATAAATGACGGCATAACGAAAAGAATGATATTTGTCGGTCAAGAGGAAGAAATGGTTGAAGAAGATAATAAAAGAAATTCAAAACTAAAAGTTGAAATTCCGTTTGATGATCAAAATGAGAATGATTCTAATTCTACTGGGTCTCAAGAACCTAGTGAATCAGATATTCCATCTTTTGCTTACTCCCACGAGGAGTTAGATGCATTTAAAATTGTTAAAGTTCCGAGAGTGTACATTCCACACATGGAATTACAAAAACGCCTCGAAACACTTGAGATGTATTCTTTTGAAACTACAATGATGAGTCATTTGAATAATATATTTTCTGGATCTGTAAAATGTACTCCATGTCACTTTCAAAAGGAAACTTTATCACACTCTTCAACAACCATTTCGAACTCAACACCTTCGACTATCTCGTCCATTCTGGCAAAAGGAAAGATGAAAGTAGAAGAACCTCCTCGTCAACATCTTCAAGTACCTCATCTTCGTGATCAGCCATCAACAAGCAAACAACCAAATGCTATTTCCAAATCACATCTCCAAACTGCTAACAAAATAAATGCTGAAAAACATAATCAAAAATAGTGTGTGAATTTTGTTAATGACAATCGTCACAAATGCTCAACTGATAAATTTTTTCATCTTTCAGATATAAAGACAGATCAAAAGCATGTGACCAAGCTTAAAACAAGGAAAATCTGGAGAAAAGTACTACCTAAGTCTGCTAGGGTTTGTACCAATTTTTCAGATAAATATCATCAAATAATTGCATTTGCAGATCAGTGTAATTTTGAAATTGAAAAAGAAAGAAATGCTGTTACGAATTTTTGTGTGAGTAATGGATGTCTACATGGTCACTGTGAATTTAATTGCTCATATGACAAATTGAGAAAATCATTTGGTATAAAACCATGTGAGAATTGGAGAGTTCCATACGAAAATCAATGTCATGTCACATTCATAAATTCGAAAGGTGACATTCTCCATCAATGAGTTACAAAGCATGCATGGTATATGATGAATCGATGGAACCATACATGCCGCTTACTCACACTACGAGAACTAGAAGCGTACAAGGGTGGAGGATACAAGGAATTTCTCAGTGCTTGGTTTTCTACTGAAGATCAAAAATCGAAACCAAATCCTTCACGAAAATCAAGAACGCAATCATTTGGCTTCAATAAAAATCAAAATACTTCAGTTCCTAAATCAAAACCAATGTCAAATCGGACAAAAGCCAAAGAAATGTCAAATTAGACAAAATCCAAACCAATTCCAATACAAAACAAACTAAACCATTGAAATTCGTTTCAAACATGGAAACCCAAATCACAAACTCAACGTCAAACAAATTCATTTCAAAAGTGGAAACCAAAGTCAATGACAAACACACCACCTCCAGCGAGGGAATCTGTTAAAATCCCTCTTTCAATTGTAAGACACATTGTTCCTGATCCATATTGGATTAAAAATTCAACATTCAAAACTGAAGAACAAAAGAAACAATGAGTCTCAATGAAAAATGTTAAATATATTGTGAAAGAAGTAAATGATTTGGGTTGTGCTAACATGCAAGGACCCATTTCAAAATGAGGACCTGAATCTTCTTTGTTCTTAATGTGCAGGAACCTAATCTTTAGTACCTGGACTCGAGATGTACCAAACATATGACAGGTGACAAAAGTCTGCTCTAGAACTTTGTTCCAAAGTATTTGGGGAATGTTCGTTTTGGAAATGACCATGCTGCAACGATTTTGGGGTACGGAGATATAGAGAAGAAAAACATAAAGATTAAGAAGGTTTCGTTTGTGGAAGGTTTGGGTCATAACTTATTCAGCATAGGTCAATTCTGTGATAAAGAGCTTGAGGTTACGTTCAAAAAGAATTCTTGTTCAGTCATAACAGAAAGTGGAGATGTACTTCTATCTTGTACTCGAAAGTCAAATATTGATCTGAACAATTATGATTCAACAACCTCAGTGTGTCTATTAAGCAAAGCCTCATCGGATCTAACTTGGCAGTCACACATGAAGCTCTCTCACCTTAATTTTAATAATATCAACAAACTTGTGACTGGAGATTTGGTGAGAGGCTTGCCAAAGTTAAAATTTAACAAAGAACATCTGTGTGCAGATTGTGAGAAAGGAAAAATGAAAAGGGCTTCTCACAAGACAAAACAGATTTCAAGTACAAAGAAGCCAATGGAACTACTGTACATGGATCTATGTGGTCCGATGAGAGTTGAAATACGCAATGGGAAGAAGTATATCTTGGTAATCGTTGATGATTATTCTAGATATACTTGGGTCAAGTTTCTGAGATTAAAGGATGAAGCTACTCAGATCATTATCTCATTTATCAAACACACACATACACCGGGAGTTCTTGAGTGTGATGAGTGTTCATGGTGCAAGAGGAGACACTTCATGGCTGTTCTAGATGGTGAAGTCGTTAAGGATGTTCATCTATGGTTCATTAGCATTTGGGGATCATGCTCACCTTGGTGTGGACTAGCAATGGAGAAGGAAGCCTTTTGTTTCCTCATGATTCATCCCAATCCACATGGAGAGCTCTAGATCCAGCTGGTAAGGACGTATATTTTCTACTCCCTCTTGTTTCTAGTTGCAATTTGCTTTGTAGTGTATTCCACCTTTGGAACATGGTTGTGGGTTTGTGTTTGCTTTTGTTTTTGTACTTGCACGCTACATTACTTGTTTGCTTCGGCTGTGTTTGTGCACCCCACATGTTCTAACAACTTTATGATCTAAAAGTTCAACAGGTTCTTACACTAATCTATTCTTCGAATAAACCTTCAACTCATGCACTGGAAGAATCTGACTCTCATCTTCTACCTTACACTTTCGTAGATAACACATATTGAACATGTCGTAAATACCTGTTAACTCAGACGGAAGATCCAATGTAACTGTCTGATCATTCACTATCTACCGTATGCGAAAAGGACCAATGAAGCGAGGAGCTAACTTCCCACGCTTGCCAAAACGAATAATACCCTTCCACGGGTAGACTTTCAAATAAACCAACTCACCCACCATAAACGAAATAGGCCCACGACGAGGATCAGCATACATTTTCTGCCTATCTCAGGCGGCTTTCAATTTCTCTTGAGCAATAGCTACCTTATCTGCAGTTATCTAAACAATCTCTGGACCCGCAAACTCTTTCTCACCAGCCTCTAACCAACATGTCAGAGTACGGCAATGATGACTGTACAACATTTCATAAGGAGGCATTCCAATACTCGAATTGTAAGAATTGTTACATGTAAACTCAATCAACGGTAAATGTGAATCCCAAGGGCCACCATACTCTATAACACAAGCACACACATTATCTTCAAGCGTTTCTATGGTTCGTTCAGTCTGACCATCTTTCTAGGGATGGTAAGCGGTACTCAAGTTAATTCTCGTCCCTAATTCTCTTTGTAAACTTCTCCAGAAGTTACAAATGAATCTGGAGTCTCAGTCAGAAACAATAGATAACGGAATGCCATGCCTCAAAACAATTTCGTCAATGTACAATTGAGCCAATCTGCCTAGAGATTCCGTCTTACAAGTGGCAAGAAAGTGAACACTCTTTGTTAATCGATCCACAATTACCCATATCATGTCGTGATTTCTTGGAGTACTTGATTTCACTGTTAGGATGACAGTGACTGTTTCAATACCAGAACTGACATTGTCAGAACCAGTAGCAATTGTGGCTTCCCGGCTTTGTAAGTTTAGGGTTCCCTCAGCACTCATATGTTCTTTACTCACCTCACTCTCACTCACTATTTCTTTTTCCCTCTCTACTTCATCTCCATAACCCTCATATAAATCTGCATCCACCTCAAAATCTTCTGATTCTATAGCACTTTCAACTGGACCTGATTTATAACCAGATATGAATTCAGCATCATCAGCAAAATCCTCAGGTAGATCAGGAAACAAATCATGAAAACTTTCATCCTCTTGTTCAATTATGACTGGTCTATTTGCTGATTGTTTCTTTGAAGTGTCTATGACCAGTGGATCACTGCCAGGAATAGTTGTAGCAACAGCTTAAGTTTCATAATCATAGTCAGGAGCTATTGCTGCATATAAAATCCCTTGTGGAGGAGTAGACAATTTCATATAATCAGGTGTGACCTCCACTTGTTTCTCAGTTAGAGTATCTGCCCTTGGAGTGCTTATTTTTGTTTTAGCATCATAGCATTGGTCATTTGCAGGAGTAACATGGGCCAAACTTTCTACAATTGATAAAACCGGAGCAGGATCATACTCCTCTCCTCCCTCTCTAGGTGTATCACCTTCACCAACTTCACCACCCCTCTCCTTGTTTTCTCTCTGCACATCCCTCTCAGCATCTCTCATAGATGACTAAGTCGTATTCTCTATATCCTTACTGGGTGCTACTGCTCCCGGGGTAGGTATAGTCGGCTCTGGCCTAACCATAGGAGCTAAACTTAAGCTCTCCATATAGCTCACCACAATATCATTCTACTCACACAAATGTAACAAAGATATAGGAAATGGTTGTGGTTGCACCGGATGTGCTCCTGTCAAAGCTTTCACATACATAAATTGCTTGCGCTTAATTGAACTGTGAGTTGCCCGCCACGGAATCTCCTCATTTCGGTCCATAGTAAACTGTATAATCATTGGCAAAAATCATTGATAAGGTAAGAATCTGCCTTTAACACGTTTAATATTAGTTGTTTTGTTCTCCACGGACTATACAAAATCATATAAAAATAAGCTAGCATAATCAATGTGAAGATGATTAGCTGCAGCATAGAGAAATTTGATTTGATTTGAGTTAGGATATTCATATCCTGTGTGCTTGGGTGTGAGACACCACTGAAGAATAGTCATGAAGTAATAATATAGCAGGTGAAGATTGATTCGTTTGAAGTGTGATCTCATTAGTAATTCACCATTGTAACCCATAGCATGAATGCCCTCCAAAGTAGTGGTTTTATCAGGAATCTACTGGAAGGCAGTGAAAGGAGGTCTGCTGTCAGCTGTAGGCAGCCTCAGAATTTCTCTTAGCCTTTGAGCAGTTACATTGACAGTAAAGTGATCAACATCCCCTCTTACAGAAACTCTTCCAGTATTAGGGTTTGTGTAAATATGAGAAGTGTGGCAGAATTGTTGTACATAAAGTTCAGGGACATGGGTAACAGCAGTAGATGGATCATTAGTCAGGGCATAGTTTAATGGGTGAACTTTGAGGATTTCAGAATTAATGCGAAAGTTAGGGTTCTTGAAGTTTGTGAAGTTTATAAAGTGGTTATTGTCATGGGTGACCACACATAAAAATTTGTCAGTTGTAAGAAGTTGGTCATCTGGGTTATGAGAAAGGCTTGCCGTAGAGGAACGATATGATACGGCGTCATATTCCCTTAAAGCCATTTTACCTGTTGAAACAATAAACAGATTAGAAAGTGTAAACAAGTAACAATCAAATATTATCCCAAAGACATGACAAACTTGACAAATAGTCTAACTTAGATTAAACTCGACCTTTTAATCATAAGTTGACTTCTTTTGACTTTTAACCATAAGTTGACTTCTTCACACTCAAGAACTCCTTAACTTAGTGTATGTGTGTGTTACCATATTGTATCAAGAGAGAAAATGGAGTAGTAGACAATGGGAGAGAGCTTGCATGAATGAACCAACCTCAATCTGATCTAAACTGACTCCAGAAAGTCGACCAAAAAGCATGCATTTTGATTGGACCATCAAATGGTCCAATAAAACACAAGTGTCACTTGAGTTACACTCTTCACGACACCTCA
>JAUEJL010142905.1:0-10699 GCA_032274825.1 Drosophyllum lusitanicum | reverse complement strand
CCATTGGTTTTATATTCCGCTGCGTGATTTTAAATGAAATTGATAAATTAATATTTTAAAAAGAAAAATCTGGTTCTTGAAATCGGGGTGTTACACAAAATTTCTATATCCTACTTTCATCTGGGATCCTTTTGCTTCACCCTCTAATTCTCCATCTTTCACCTCATCCAATAAAACATTTTTTTTAGTTTTAGAAATTCATCCTTAATCGTACATCTCATCTCATTTTCCATATGAGACAGTACTAGTGGCATATGTACTCTAAGGGCCTTGCCAAACTCGTATGAGGCAACACTCCTAAGGTGTCTAGTCGGGATTACCCAGCGCCTTTCCCCATATAGAGATACACGGTCCTTGATTTCCCTTATGATAATCATTTTAGGGTTCTTCTCGGCCTCTCTATTATTCATAGCTCTAGCATATGCATTCTGATTCATTTTACTGAAGTAAAATAGTTCATGGACAATAACATAAAAATCAATACACAATTCACATAATCTATTCATTCTTTATTAATATTTATTCACACCCCGGTCACTATTTTCTTTCTATTTATCTTATCATTAATCATAATCAATGATCTCTTGTCACTTTTATTATTTTCTTCCATATATTACTTGGCTATTTCTTATGTATAATTTATGTTTGTAGTTAGTCACAATCATTACATCACTTCCTCTTAGTATAATTCAAAGCATTATAATTATCTTTATCTTTTACTTGCATTTTAATTTACAACATCCTTTTCAATTTGACATACATCACCTCATATATATTATTTAGTTATGATGTTTCTTTGGCGTATAATACCTTAATCTCTCTAATTAAGGTTTCAGCAACAATATTCTTTCTCAGTTGTATATATTAATACATCCCACTTTTCATAACATCATTTAACTGTAATTTATGTAGTATTAATAATACTACTACACTTCATCTATAACTTTGTTATATTCTACTCAAACTCATCATCTTTTCTCATTTTGTAAGGTATATAATACTTTTAGTATTATATCTTATCATTATTTTCATGCCTCATTTTGATTATAAGCATTAACATCGTTATCACATAATCAGATGTATAACCCATCACTTGATTCACAAGGCACTAACATGATAATCCGAGCTCATATGTGTACAATATGTTCATCACATACATTGGCCAAGTGATGTAATGAACATACTATACACATATGTTCTTGGTGTTAATGAAATACCCCGATTTATAAGTTTAGGTCATGTAAATCACATACTCAAATTCCAAAAACACTTCATCTAAATAATCAAACCATCGTATCACATTTTGGCTATTTTAGAATTTACACGTAATTTCACATAGAATAGTACCATCATGATTGTAACAATTTACACGTAATTTCAAACCATCATATCACATTTTGGCTATTTCACAAAAATCACTTCATCTAAATAATCAAGCCATCCGGTCTCTCTCTTCTCTTTCCAAGTACAACTCACGATTGTAATTGTGTCCTAATACATAGCCACCGACCGACTACCCTTAGATACCCCACCAATTCCATCCCAATCGCCGGCCACCCCAACTCGTCACCTCCCACCCGGTCTTTGAAAGTGAACTCCTTTTTGTCATGAATATTGATGGGAAAATTTCTCACCAATTAGGTTTGTGTGTCGGTTGCGCGGGTGGAGTGCCTACATGCTGAGGTATTGATGATGGAGGGTAGGGTGGAAGAATGTGTTATGTTAATCAAAGTTGGTTTTTCGTCTCATGTGGTCAAAGACAGTGACGGGTGTAGCGGAGATGTTAAAACCAGAATTGTTGATGCCCAGAAAGTGGTCGTTCCATTGGAAGGTATGACCCATACCGGGAGAAAAGATTGAGGTTGTGTGATGGTTGTCATAAGAGGAGCAAGAACAGTGTTGGTGGTCACCGGAGTGATTTCCTTTCGGTTTATGTTGAAATCAGTAGGGAGATTCTATTTTTTATCGGTTAAGGCAATGGTGGCAATGGTAGTGGTGGGGGCATTTCTAGGGTATTATTAACTGACATGACGATAGTAAGGATATTATCGGTGCCGATGACAGTAATAATGGATAGCTCGGCATGTTATAAAAGCCAATATATTGTTTCATCATCATGTGGCCAAGCTCTCTAGTAAGCTGTAATGTCCTAGAAATTTTGAAGACGATTCACAACAATCGCAACCGGTTATGTTCAAGGTTTGAAAGTGAATATTTGGTACTATATTGTGAAGATGATATAAGGGCATATAGGAAATTTTCTTGTGAAGAACATTTTGACTTAGTGTTGTATTCTAAGATATTTATTTATTTTTAATTATTTTAGAGAAAACACAATCTAGAATACCCTTTAAATTCGCTTAATGTCTACTTCTTGAGTTGGTGCAATTTCAAGGTTTCAACCCAGTCAAACATAAGTGTAGTTGACTCTCTATCTATGCGAGTGGGAATGTTGAATAGAATAGATCCAAAGTCCCACCAACACATTTCCTACTAAACCAAACAAAAGTAACAAATTAAAAAGCAAAATGCCAAACCATTACCTCATTCTCCTCCTTCTTCTTACCCTTCTTCACACAACACCCTCCCTTCCTCTCTCTCTCTACATTTCTTTCTAGTTTCTCTCTCTAGATTCATTCATCAATGGAGAATTATTCACCTAGACCTCTAGATGCCAAAAATCCTTCTCCAAACCATAGCAATAGCACCAATTCTAACACTAGCACCACCACTAACCACCATCATCACCCCCACCACCATCCATCGCCGCCGCCAACTCCCGTCGCCAGATCCGACCCGAACAACCCATACCCAACTACTTTCGTTCAAGCTGACACCACGTCGTTTAAGAAAGTCGTCCAAATGCTCACCGGATCCTCCGAAACCGCCAAACACGCCGCCGCGACTCGATCTGATGCGCCTGTCAGAAACCAGATTCCACCCATGAAAACGGGTTGCAACAAGAAACCCTCGAAGTTATATGAGCGAAGGAACAGTATGAAGAACTTTAAGATCAGTCCTTTGGTTCCCGGGTTTGTAAACGCGTCTGGATTCTCTGGGTCGCCCCGGAGACCCGGTACGCCAGAGATTCTCTCGCCGGGAATTCTTAATTTCCCGTCTCTGGTTCTTAGCCCGGTTACACCTCTTATACCGGACCTTTTCAATCGGTCACCGGTGACCAGCGATAGTCCGGATTTGAACGTTGAAGCTGAAGATAAGGCGATTGCAAAGAAGGGATTTTATTTGCATCCGTCGCCGGCGACTACTCCTAGGGAATCGGAACCCCGACTTTTGCCTCTGTTTCCGGTGACTTCACCTAGGGTTTCAGGTTCTTCTTGAATTATGAGTTTTTCATTTAATTTCCCATGTAACGATTCCGTAATAGTTGAATTTCGCATAAGAAATTGGTCAAAATTGGGGAGAAAGGGTGAAAGAAGAGAGACCAAAGCTTAGAAATTGACCAACTCAGAAAAGGTACAACTTTACTGCAGATTGTACAACTCAGTAATGCAGTTTTGTGCTGTAAAAAAAGAAAGAGAATTTACCTAGATAACATTTTTTGCTCTCTTCACTGTACAAGTTCCTATCATGTACTAAATTTCAAGCTCTACTTCACAATTGTTCTCAATTTCAATCTCATCTGCCATGCATTACATTCTTGTACATTATGCTTTGAAAACAGTACAATGTTACAATACATGTGTGTGTTAAGAATGATGGCAATGGATATGGATTGGAGCCTTGGAGGTCAGTGTTCTTTGTGCTTAATTGGTTTAGGAGTCAAAATGACAGAATCCAATGTAAAAAGGTACAAATCCCAATGCACATATGTACAAGTCAATTATCAAATGCTCTTGGGAAAGGTAATTACATAAAGACAAGATACTCTGCATGTGCATGAATTATTGTACATTTTGCTTTAAGGGTTGTACATTTGTGGATGATTTGGTGAGAGTGAGTGACAAAAGGCTGAAAGGGTGAAGTGAAACCTTCTCTTGTTTTAGGTTAGTAGTCAAGAAAATGGTGAGAAAGGGGAAGGAATCTTGGCTAAAAGGGATATTTTTTCAGAAACAAATGTGATTAGTACACCACACCATAACTTTTTTTTCAATTTATTTAATTTTATAAAAGGGAAAATTAGGATGGTGATGTAAATATAATGTGAAACTTGTATTCTTTTTGTTATATATACATGTATATACAACATACATGCATACATACACACAAGCAACCATTTTTCTTTCAAAAAAACACACACACAAAAGCAAGTATACTTAATTCATAGTTTTATCATCAAAAAGTTGTTTACGTCGGGCCAACCCTGCGCCCAGGATCTTATGGATCCGAACTGACCCTTTCTTAAGGACCGGCCCGCAGGCAATGATCACCTGTCTTGGCTGCCGGAGTAAGAGGTCAAAATTAAATTCGAGACCATTTCATCAAAGTCTCCCTTTACCGGATCCATCAAGCATTTACAGTCAGGGAATATACCACCCCAAGGTGTTTACTTAGGGTAAGGATCGAACCCATCACCTCTAGGAGGACAATGGACCACCTTACCACTAGACTACCTTTTAGGTAGTTTAATTCATTGTTTTATAGTAATACAATTTCTAACCTTTAAAAAAAAATCCTTATTTCATATATTCGTCTAAATATTTGTTTTGATCTAATTAGTAAGATAAGTATGATGAATTATATAGAGCATCTCGTTAAAATAAGCGTGCTACTATTTAAGCTCTCTAATTCTCATATGTCATACATGTCACATCAATTAATTAGAGTTTTCAATGCAGGTCATATGTTAACATACATCACATAACATATGTCAATTTAGATTATCAAGAGGTTCCAAATACACACACATTTAACTAATTGATATGAATATATGGTAGGTATTGGATTTGAATAATACTTTTAAAACACTAAAAATCATTTGGTTGTGTAATGTTTTGTTGTATGTGTATTTATACATTGGTGATGTTGCAGGAATCTTTCAACTCCTTCAACCTTATAATATGGTCACTTTGAATGCATTTACACTATCCATCCAACCATATTAATTCCCATTTTCACAATCCAACCCAACTGCCAAAGCTATATGCTTAGACTTTTCTTTTTCTTCACTTCAGTCTGCACATTGATTTATTGCTCAACTACTTTAAGTTAATTTAACTAGCTATGACCATAATTAAGTTGACCTTTTGCAAGAAATTTAAGTTTGACTTGATCTCTTTTGAACATTAAAAATAGACTCGAAATAAATAACAAGTCAAGCCCGGACACTTAAGATGCATACATACAACAATGATCAATATTATTATCCCATAAATACGAGTATCGGATTCGAGGAAAAAAAATTCGAATTTATCTTAGAAAATTCTACTATAGATGGATTTGTGAATTTGAAATGGTGGCCAAAAGATTTTTCAAATTAACATAGGATTAAAAGAACATAATATATGGACATACATGTACTATGTTCATAAAATACTATATTTGAAAATAGTTTATGACTTTATTATAATATATTACACATAAATGGAATCCAAGAGAAAAGAATGTACCAACTCAATAACAAAGTCAATAATGCCTTTAAATTGGTACCTTTGAAATTTGGCATGGAAATCATGTAGTGGGTAGTTCTTTTCTACTTATCTAAACACACTCAAGTCTACTTTTTGACCTCAAAACACATAAAAGAGACCAAAGCATAATGACTAAAGACATGAGAAAGTGAAATGGTAGGAGAAAGTGGGAGCTTGTGATAATGAAAGATAAGAAAAGAAGTGGGCAAGACATGAGTGATTGACATGGACCCTAAAACTCATTTTGGTGAGATGGTGGTCCTTGCATATAATACAAATAAAAAGTTTCAAATTCTAAGTTCAAATACATAGTTTTATAAGATATCTTCTTAGTATTATGGGTTTGATTATATAACTTAGAAAATGTATTTAATAGTATGCTTTTTATCTTTTTGATTGAAGATACAAAAAACTATGTAGTTGTGTGGATGTAAGTTAAGTGAAAGATTGGACCTTTTAAAGGATTGGTGGGTCATTGGATTTGAACTCTTTCATGTGGCATGTTTGGGTCATCCTCATCTTTGCCAATCATAAGTCTCTATCTTGATTCGTTGTTGATGTCTATATGGTTGGTGCTCATTGTTTGACTATCTATGTCAACATGCTGGTTTATGTTGATATTGACATTTGCTTCTTATAGAGAATGTGTACTTATACACAATCTAGTAAACTTTTAGATTTTTTTTTCTCTTTTTATTATATCTTGTTAGATACATAACATTTGTGTTAACATATATCTAATAATGAAAATGACAATAATATTACTTAATCCCGTTTAAACGAGGTATGTGAGATTTAAGACGTAAATAGTTATATATATCTTCAACCATGAGTAGAGGCTCTTTCCATAAAGACATCTTGTGCCTTAACATACGTGCTATTCAATAATCCACATTTACGATGTGTTCCCTAGATATCTTAAACAAAGAAAAGAAAAAGAAAATTAACGACAGAAAAGAAGAGAAAAGAAAGGATAATAATTTTATTTTTCGTGTTTCCGAGCTGGAAAGAAAAAAAGGAAATCGAAGAGAAAGGAAATAAGTTTGTGTTCCTGAGTTGGAGATGAAAGAAAGAAAAAATGGTCATTTTACAGTAATACCCTTACTTTTTAAAATTATTTATTGGGAGTAAGGGTAATTTTGTCACCTACGAAAAGTTATAAACACTTTCCTTTCAAATCCTCCCACTTTTGAGATGAAAGTTTATGAGAGAAAGTTAACCAAACTTTCCTTCCGAATCTTTTCATTTCTTTCGTTAAAATAACTTTGAAACACAAAATATTTTTTCTTTCCTTTCAATTCTCTTCTTTTCTTTTCAAAATAAAACTCGGGAACACAGCGTTAACATACTATTTTGCGTATTAGTAATATTTGGTTTGAGCCTATTTGGTTGTAGATTGATTCTAATAACATTTGACAAGGTTGAAATTCAACTTTTGATTTTGGTGTTTGTTTGGTTGTAACATTGGATGTAAATGAATTTTATTGAAATCTTTAAATTCAACAAGTTTAGGAAATTGAACACTAACTTCTGAAATGTGTAGAATGTTTATACTCCTATCATCTTTATATTCTAGACAGTCATATTATTATTGCTTGTTCACAACCCAAATCAAAACTTTATAACCCTTTTGATCATATGGTAAGCCATTTTCTTGATCCCTAATACTCCTTAGATTGTTATTTTACCTTCTTTTTTCTATATTTCATCCCATACCCCTTTAACTTTGGCTACATTATATGTGACCTCTTCACCTCCTCAACCACCACTAACTGTTGGCCCTTCTCATTCAAAGGCTAATTGATCACAAGACCATACTTATAAGCCTAAATTTTAGCCAACCATGGGTACATATTGACATGATAGATATTGATCCTTCTACTTTTTCTTAAGCCCAAAAGTATATGCATGTTGTAATTGTGGCACTTTACGCGAATCAGACATGAGACTTGTTGCATGAACAGACCTAAGCTAATACCGGTTGACGTAAGAGGGTGTAGAGCAGGGGTGGACCTGGCCACCAGTCAATTTAGCAGACTGAGTGAAAAATTTTAACGTTTTAGAGCCACTAGTCAAATTTTGGGGTGCCACCACCAAAATCTAATAAAAAATAAAATTAAAAAAGTGATAAGATATAATTCAATCTTCGATTTATACATTTACAATACTTTTGTTTATCTTAAATAGAACAATTTCATTAATAGTGTTTCAAATAAATTGTGTTTTTTTAAAAATAAGTTTGGCCCTAAAATACCTGAACAACAACTGAAACATTGTTAACCCGACCCGATTAACTGGAAACTCAACACCTTCAATTGTAATTAGTTTTATTTTTGCCATTATATAGTGTCACCGGTCAACAAAAATCTTGGATCCACCCATGGTGTAGAGAATTGGAGAAAACCTCATGCAATTTTTAGTCACTAAAAGGCTTTTGTTACTAAAGTTCTCTATCGACTAAGGTAAGGCTGTCAACACTAAAAGGCTTTTGTTACTAAAGTTCTCTATTGACCGAAGGTAAGGCTGTCAACAGTTTCGTGTCAACGTAATTTTGACCCATTTATTTTCGTGTTAGGTTCGGGTTGTGTCAGTTTTTTATCGTGTCAGGTTCGTATCGACCCATTTAGGCCAAATGTGATCGACGAGTATTTTTTCGGTTTTCGATTATGGTTTTCGAGTGCGATTTTCGAAAACAATTTTTCGTTTCAACTACGTTTTTCTTAATCCGTATTTCAAATTCAATGTTTGTTTTCTAACTTTTGGTAAGAATTTCAAAAATAATTTTCGTTTATATTATAACTTCAATATTCAATGTTCGTTTTAATTGTATTCGAACTTTAAATTCAGTATTTGTTTCGGGTTGATTCAAATTTTGATTTTATATTTTAATTCAACTTATATAAATGCATATAATAAAAATTATGTAATACTATTCTATTAAGTACCAATAAATAATGTCATTGAACAACCGAATAGTTTAAAAGTATTCATTATTAAATAGAATTATGAATCGATTCAAAATACTAAAGTACCACATATCAAGTAATCAAATGTAAAAGTATCAAAATCATATAGCCAAAATAACAAATACCAAAATGTTATACTATTGTTTTAACTGTAAATCTTTTATTGTTTATTTTAAGTTTTTAACCTTTAAGAGTTTTGTACTTTTGTTTGGCATGTTTATTGCCTTAAGATGTCACTCCGTTATTTGAATTCACAATCATCTTTTCAAAATTAAATTTTATGTGTAAAAGAAAATTTTATAATGTTATAGGTTTACTCTTAAACGGGTCACTTTTGGGTTGTCAGGTTGACCCTAACCCGACTAATTTTTTTCGTGTCACTTTCATGTTAACCCGCTTTTGACTCGTTTCAGGTTCATGTCACTTTTTTCGTATCGGATTTGGATCGTGTTTCGTGTCGGGTCAGGTATTGATAGCGTTAACCGAAGGTATAGATTGACTATATATAGACCTTTAATTAGTCCAATCGTTAAACAAACAATTCATTCTCTTTTTTAATTGGGTGGTCCTTTGATAAATCTATGGGTCATATTTTGAACTAACAATACAACAATGTATTAGTTTATAACTAATTTAAAAAAATGAACTTTTGAAAAATGAAAAGAGCACACTTGCTGGTGAAAATATCTTTCTTGAAGATAGAATTAATGTTCTTGAAAAAGAAATATTACAAATCAAATATCTAAATGTGATTTTGTTTCAAGATGTGAATGACTTGATGAACCTCATAGTAATCAAAAGTTTGCTCGGTTTCATGAGCTACTCGAACTCGGATCGTTAAAAACTTAAAACGAGCCAAGCCTAAACGAGTTCGAGCCGAGCCCAAGCCTAGATTAAAGCTTATTTAATAAAAGAGCTTGAGCCCGACCTTATATACTGGACTCGATTAAGCTCACGGGCTTAAACGAGCTTTAATATAATATTTATTTTTATTTTTTATTTATTACTTATATAATTGTATTATATATTTTTATATAATTAAATATGAAAAAATTTCAAAATTCAAAATTCAAAATTAAAATTGCTTTTATATCATTAACTATGAAAAAAAGAAAAAACATAAAAATTTAAAATTCAAATCCTTTTTATTTATTAGTTTTTTAATTTAAACTATTGTTAAAAAACAAAAAAAATATAAATGATCTTTAACGAGCCTATCACGAGCTTCGTAAAACACTTAGCGAGTTGCACCCAAGCCTCAAATTACGAGCTCGAGCTCGAGCTTCTGCAGTTTTAAATGAGTTTGGCTAGATTAGTGTAAAGCTCGGTTCGGTTCGGCTCGTTTAAGTGTTTAAAAGTCATCTAATGACAAGAGTGGCTTGGATTTTTCAAATAAGATCAACTCAGCCTCAACCTAGCATGTTTAAACATATCACTTTTGTCAAAGAAAAGTTCTGCTAGAACCACGGTTGACCGCCGCTCTTACCATCAGTCCACTATCGGCATGCAATCAACTTTCTATTTCATTTGGTGAATCAATCCACGGTCGACCCTGAGTTAGCCATCATCACCGTTTTCGTAAAAAACTCACAAATCTTAACATCATCCCAATGTCTAATTATCATCACTCAAATCACTGATCTTCAATCACTATTGCTAATCATGAAGAATTCAGAATATCTACAATCTATCAACTAATTAGGTATTGGGTTTTCAAAATTTTCTCATACAATCATGAAGAATTATAATGGGTGGTAATTTTATATGTTGATTAGTTGATCCTTTGGGTGTGGTGCATTATTGTACAAGTTTCTAAGCTTTAAGCTAAGGATGCTTGTGTAGAATGGGATGGTAACATTTTGGCTATGGTAAATGTATGTTTGAGGAAATCATAAGGTGTAAGAGGTTAAAATTTATGAAATTGCAGAATTTAAGGTGCTAGGTGTACTTTAGAGGTACATGTATCACCTGAATTTTCAAACCAATTTGAACTCTTAAAGTGATTATTTAAGACATAATAAAAGGCATAGAGTCAAAAGCAATAGAATGATTAATACTATATGTAGGAAAAAATAGGCTTACAAATATATCCTCTTTTGTTGACACAAAAATATACAACTTGTTTATATAATTGTATGTATTAAC